>SGJC01000948.1:0-11044 GCA_009887335.1 Henneguya salminicola
ATGATGTTGTTTTTGCCGTTGGCATTGTTGTAAACAATATGCGCCTTCCTTTCAGTCGTCTAAGTTAAATTCAGAATTTTTATTATTTAAAAAAAAAAAAAATATAATTGGGCTGGCAAGCCCTATTATGTTTTTTCCTTACGGGATAATCCCCATTACGGCTGTCGAGTTTAAATTTGCATAAGAAATTGTTTAGATGTTTTTTTTTCCACACATATAAGTATCAGGCAAGCGGTTTTTACATCCTACCCCCCGAAAACCCCATAATATACAGAGCGCATCTATTTTTATTTGATCAACCTCGATTTCTGTTCAAAATATTGTTTTGTTTCGTTCAGATTTAATTATGCCGAGATACAGAGATAAAAAAAATGAATTTAGTGTAATTTATTATATGTACGATTATCAGCATTTTTTCGTCGCAACACTATTTCAACATTTTGTTTTATTTTACATTATATGTTGTAATTTAAAACTTTATTTTATAATCAAAAGGTATAATCGTGGATCCACTAATATTTAATATTTTTATCATAAATGAGAAAAAAATATCTTGAATCTGATTTAAAAATAATTAAATCAGATTTCGCTACTTTTGAAAATCCTTCGTATGTTTAATATGAGGATAATTGAATTCAATTTCTATAATTCATCGGTTAGTAATGAACATATTAATATGTTAAAGTTATGCGCACAAACCTGTTTACCATTTAAAGAAGTAAATTAATAAAATTAATCTTTTGATATCGTTTTTTATGCGCCGCACACTTTTATTTATATCAGAAATATTCATTATTTATTATTTATAGAAATTCCTCACATTTTGATAGTAATCAGTGCCTTGGCGTGTTTAATCAATGTACACTGTGTTTATATCTTAAAATTATGAATTAGGCTTCCATACTTTTTCTTTCCTTTTAAAATAAAATATAATTTCAATATTCTAATTATTATATAAATTTTGTTTGTGTCAACCCAAAAAAAAAATCCTTTCAACTGTAGGAAGGTTATGCTTGTCCCTTTCTGGTTCTAAACAAAGGCTTTAAAATTCGAAGCATAACCATATTTTTGTTTTCTATATTTAGCATCATCCAAGGGTTAAGTATTTTAAATATAATCCAAACATATGCATTGAAAATAAAAGTATGACCAAATTGGTTTGAATATATTATCAAACCAATTCCCACAAATGGATAGAATAATACATGTTTAAATAAAATCACTGCGGCATAAAAAAATTTATAATTATTTGAATGTGATACGATACACTGTGGATATTTTTGATTGAAAACTTTAATGTTTGAGAAATTGAATAAGTTGCATCTGATTCAAACGACTATATTATAAATTTTTTAATTGATTTAATGATACATTGTAGTGGTTGAATGCGATACAATTACCACCTGCAACTAAAATTGGAGCAATTAAGATATTCAGTCGGTTTCTGGATTTCTTATTTTTCGATTAGATATAAAATTGTCGATTCGTCACATAAAAAATAAATTTTAAGGTTCTTACGCGGAGGTTGCATTATTATTAAAGAGCATGCGCCTAAAATAATGGCGAAGAGGGAATTCTATATCAGAGATCCCATAGTAAGAGCATCACTTGATTAAAAAAAACCCTTTTTTTAGCATCTGACTAAAATAGAATTGCAATGTTGCAAAATAATTGCGTTATACGTCATCCATCATTTATGTTTGCAAATAGGATGGATATGAAGTCATTAGGATACAAATAAAGGATTAACTATGAAGCGATGACAAAAGGGACTTTCTGAAATATATGAGGATTGGGGGTGGCTTAAAAATGTGAATATCTAGCAGGCATCCATAATATGTGATTATATTTATAAATTAATGAGGTATAATATAATCGAAAGAAATATTTGAAAAATATGTCAACTAAATATAAATGAATTCAATCTTAGAATTTATAAAAATATAAATTATTTAATTTGACTTTCAAAGTAATTTTTTCAATAATAATAAAATTATATACAATGTATTGAAAGTACTCGATAATATCCACGTGCAAGATTGAATGTGTAAACTATTGGGGCAGGGGTAATTTATTGACCAGATTGAGTTTGTGTGGCTGTTAGTGCATGGCATAATTAGTATTATTGAATAGATTGAGTGAAAAAAGAAATAAATGAATGATAGTAATTTAATAGGTGACAAAACCCGTTATGCCTTGTTTTTAAGCCGTTATTTGTCCGTTTTTTTATTGTCTATTTTGGTTTTATAATAATTTTAAATTGAAATTGCAGACAATGTCTATCATTTAACATTTTGTCATATTAATTTATAAATATAATTAAATTATCTTCAAAAAATTACAATTTTAAGGATTATAGCAGATTCTGATATAAAATAAGCGTCATTTTTTAAGGCATTCAAACCCATAAATGATATCATTTGGCTGAAAAAAAGTTAAAGCATAAGAATTTTGAATTTTTCAAAGAAAAATCCTTTTATATTACTACAAAGTGTTATGATTTTGTTTCATTTTCCTCCTGAAAGATTAGAAAAAATGAAAAAAACCCATTGAATTAGGGTAAAAGGAAAACAATATTTTATTACATTTATGGCAGCTAATTCGAAATCGACTTACTAAAAGGTGGGTTGATTATCTTATTTATTGAAATTAAAAAGTAAATCAGGAGAAAATAAATTTATTGAGTTTTATTAAGCAAAGTACATAAACTGCGAAAATGTCCGAATAATTTATACATACATAAAATGTGCACAATTTTGCTAAAATAGGAGGCAAGTTTGAAAGTTTAATCATAAAATAAATGATCGAATCTGATGATCAAATTTAAAAAATTTATCAGAAACAAAAACATGATCTTGCTGATTCGGGTCCCCCAACAACCGATTAACCGATTACAAACCTATTCTTGAGTTGAGTGTTAACTGCTGAGGACTGTAAATATATTTCATCAACACAACATTTTTTCGAGTTTTTATTTGTTCTATATCTAGAGAGTCAGAATGTTCATCTTAAGAAAATACTAGAAGGTTATTGACAGTGGCACATTGAGATTTACGCATTCGTTGAACGTATTCGGCACATTTCCAATGTTCGGTGTTTTGGGATATACTATCTCGATAAAAGAGATAACTAGAGTAAGAATGAAGGCAGATTCCTCTTCCTGTTATAATGAATTCTAAATATCTAAAATGTTCAGATTTTGATAAGACAAAAAATGTTACAAAATAAATATTCGAATTAGCAAAATTACGAATAATATGATTTGTTTGAATAGATTTTTCGAAATTTTAAAAATATTTAAATAATACAATTAATTTGTAGAGATTCCAAAATATTAAAAAATATCACGTTCTCGAAATTGTATGGTGATTAAAATGTTTCATGGAAAAAATGTTGAGATACTAAATAAGAGCCTCATGCCGCCACTCTTCAGATTTTACGGCATAATCAACTGATAATTTTATCAGAAGATACGAAAAATAAATATTTTTTTTTAAATCTTTTTAATTTTTATCCCAATTATTAATTTAATATAATCATTAAAATATTCTAAAATCATACAGAAAAGTTTTAATGTAAGAATTTGAATTATTTTAATAAACGGTAGAGACAAATTTTCTCGAAAACTAAATGAAGATTTATTTAAAAGTAAAAATTTAATTTATATTACTAAAATGGTAAAAATAAATTTAAGAACTGGGCAAAAATGAACAATTTAAAAATTCCCACAAGTACGCACGCGTCGACCTAATTTGTATGTTTGATGGCAAAAACACAAAGTATTAATCATTTACAGACTGTTACAAAATTTATTGAAAATGAAATATTCGGAGATATGTAAAATTGGTAGATTTTTTTGTACATTATTTTTGTGTCATGGGATTTGTTTTAATTAAAGCCAATAATATCAATGTTAGTAATGGGAGCAATATAAATGTAAGTTATGCACTTGAGAATGATTCAAAAGTATTCTTTTAAAGATGTGTGATAAGTAATAAACACTCATTTGAGCATATTTTAAAGTCTTAATTTATTGTAATTTGTAATTCGACATTCTATAAATGTGAAAAATTATACTCATTGAAATATTTAATTGAAATAAATAAATATATTTGTTGTTAAAATTAAAAAAAACAATTGGCTATTTTGAACATTAATTTTAAACAACAACAAAAAATTTAATCGATTACAAGGGATTGTATGATAAATAATAGAAATGTCAAACTGTATACATATAATTATAGAATTTAAAAAAAATGAACCTTAGCCTATCAAATTACATGTGTATTGTGTAAGACAAAAACTTTTATTATAATCGTGCGATATTAACAATACTACACGAGATTTAAATAGTGTATTCAGTTTAATTACTGATAGTTTATTGAGTAAATACGGAACTTTTTTTATACATTTGTAGTGATAAAAAAATTATTTTTGGTGATTTATCTTTTTTTAGCAAATTATCTGACATGTTTCGTTATCATTGTCCTAGGTGTTAATAATTTCATCACACTCGCCGCACTTTCTCGGGTGGTTAATTATTTTGAAAGGAGTTTGAATTGTCATAACATTTTTTACTACTTCTTATTATTGATCATATGCATCCAGCTGAGTCTAAATTTTTATTAAATCCTGGAAATTTGGGAGAATCTGTTGAGAAAAAAACATTATTGGAAGAATATGAAAACATTGAATCCCTCTGTTTAGCCTTGCATTCATCTCTCACCGCAGGTTTATCGAATGATTTTTCTGTGTTAAAAAAACATAGAGATTATTTTGGGGAGAATTTAATTCCCACGAAAATGCCTCACAACTATTTTTACTATCTTTTCAAAGCATTCAAAGACTGGCTCTTATTTCTTTTGATATGCGGCGGTCTTATTTTTTTCATTAAAGATATGGTTAAAGATCCTTCAAGTGGCGGTATTGATGGTTTAGCAATTATTGTTGCTGTCATAATAATTGTTCTCGTTTCGTCCATTAATGATTATACAAAGGAACTAAAATTTAAAAACCTTCATAAAACTATAAAATTGGGAAATACCTGCAATGTAATGAGGGATGGAAAGGTTATCGAAATAGGCACAAAAGATTTAGTCGTAGGAGATGTGTATTTACCGAAATATGGTGACCTAGTCCCAGCTGATGCCGTGGTTTTTCAAGCAAATGGAATCCAAGCAGAAGAAAGCGCTATGACAGGTGAATCGGATCTCATAGCGAAAGATCCTATACATAAACCATACTTACTGGCTGGAACCCATATTATGGAGGGATCCGGTAAGGCCCTTATTGTCGCAGTAGGATATTACTCGCAAACTGGCCGTATTATTAGAATGCTGGGTGAAGCGAAGAAGAATAAAACCAAAAAAAAGAAAGGTAGATTGTTGGAAGAATCCTCCGACAAAGTAGAAATAACTGATAAAAAGAATCAAAAATGTCGGTCAGTTTTGCAAGAAAAACTTACCAAATTAGCACTTTTAGTGGGTAAAATAGGGGTCACGGCTGGTGTTCTTGTTTTTTTAATTCTTTTAGTAACTTTTTGTGTAAAGACATATTCTGGACCAAACCCTGAAACATTCCAGTGGTATCATTTATATTATATTCTTGAATTTGCACTCGATGGATTTACAGTGGTGATAGTAGCAGTTCCAGAAGGTCTCCCATTGGCTGTTACACTTGCTTTGGCATACAGTGTTATGAAAATGCTGAAAGATAAAAATTTAGTTCGCCAATTATATTCATGTGAAACTATGGGTAACGCTACTACTATATGTTCAGACAAGACGGGTACGTTAACGACTAATAGAATGACAGTGTTGCAAGCTTTCTTGATGGGTGATAAAAAGGAAGATTTATCTATTCCTCTTAATCTTCCACCTCTTCTTCATGAGTGTCTTTGTATGAATATATGCATAAATAAGAGTTCTTCGTCGTTTTTGGAAGAGATTCAAATTCCAGGATCTTCTCCTAGACAATTTGGGAATAAAACTGATTGCGCGCTTTTAGGGTTTCTTACATCCTTAAACGCAGATTATAACGAAATTATAAAAAAATATCCTGAAGAAAAATATATTAAAATTTTTCCTTTTAATTCTGATAAAAAATTTATGTGTGTTGTAGTAGATATTGGGGATAATAAAGTTAGAGTTTTAGTTAAAGGAGCTCCAGATGTTCTTTTGTGCAAATGCGCTAAAGAATTTTCGAAATTTGCTGGGGAAATTGAGGAAATTTCTTCTCTTTCTTTAATAAACATTAAAAAATCTATTTCTGATATGGCTTGCGATTCTCTTCGAACTATTCTTTTAGCTTTTAAAGATATTCCCAGACCTGATTCAGACGAGAATCTTACCGAACAAATACTAGTGTGTGATTTAATCCTATTAACAGTTGTTGGTATAGAGGATCCTGTTAGACCTGGTGTTCCAGATGCTATTATATGTTGTAATCGAGCTGGAATTGTTGTTCGTATGGTTACTGGGGATAATATTGTTACAGCAAAATCTATAGCAAAAAAAGCAGGAATAATTCAGAATGAAGAAAAAGAATTAATATTAGATTCTCAAAAATTTAATCAACTTATACATGATAAAAATGGAAATTTTAATCAAGATTTATTTGATAAAGTTTGGCCTAAACTTAAAGTACTTGCAAGATCTACACCAAGAGATAAATATATTCTTGTTAATGGAATTGTTAACACCAACTTACCTAATAAACAAATTGTTGCAGTTACAGGAGATGGAACAAATGATGCACCTGCATTAAAAAGGGCTGATGTTGGTTTTGCTATGGGAATAGCAGGAACTGATGTTGCTAAAGAAGCTTGTGACATTATTATAACTGATGATAATTTTTTAAGTATTGTTAAAGCTATTATTTGGGGAAGAAATGTTTATGATTCAATATCAAAATTTATTCAATTTCAATTAACTGTAAATTTTGTAGCTATTTTAACTAGTATTTTAACTACTGCTATTTATGGTACAACATTATTTCATCCAGCTCAATTCTTATGGATTAATCTTATCATGGATACGTTAGCTTCATTAGCTTTAGCAACTGAAAATCCAACAGATGATCTTCTTAATCGTAAACCATATTCAAGAGATCGTAGTTTATTATCTAAAAATATGGTTGTTTTTATAGCTCTACATGGTATTTTTCAATTAACTATTATAATAATTGTAATATTTGCTGGTCCAATTCTGTTTTCTTTTGATAATGCTTTTCCTTTAGGAGATTATTTGAAAAAAAATAATTTATCTGATATGGATACTCAACATATTACATTTATTTTTAATATTTTTGTATTTATGACATTATTTAATGAAATAAATGCAACAAAAATTCATGCAGAAAGAAATGTATTTAGGGGTAATTTTAAAAATAAAATATTTGTTTCTGTTATAATAATAACTTTGATACTTCAATTTTGTATCGTACAATTTACATATACATTTTTTCATGTTAAACCCTTAAATTTTGAACTATGGATGTGGAGTTTATTTTTTGGATTCTCTGAACTTATCTATCATCAAATTGTTGTTCTTACATTAATCAAGATGATAGTTATACCAAAAAAATATCGTATTCAAAAAGGAATATCTTCTGCTATTATTATTTCGGAAGAAATTACACAATTTGATGCAAGAGTTGTATGGATAAGAGGCTTTAAAAAATTACAACAAGAAGTTATTTTATTTTTATCTAAATTTTTAGTTACAAGTCATTAATGCATTTAGAGATAATTTAGTAGTACGTAAACAAAATTTACGTTCTACAGATGATGAAATTCCTTCATATTATTCCTCAATTCCTGATCATGATTCTATAACAATATCCAAAGAAGTTTAAAACAAATATAATTTTAAATTAGAATATAATATTATTAATTTTTATATTACTTACAAGGAGAACCCGACCCACCTCCTGTAATAATTTCCCCTTCTTCACAAGTTGCATCTTTGTTTTGCATCAAATAAACTCCACCATAAGAGAAATAATTATCAAATCTTGATATTTTAATTGAAAAAAAATTTCGATGTCCTTCAAAATCAGATCCAATATATTTAGGCAATGCTCCAATTATAACTCCATCTTTTACACCCTAATATATATATATTTATATAAGATTTACAATTCCAGATAAAATTGTGATTCCAGAGTTTAAATCATAACCAATATTACAACCATAAGCACTATCAGGACCAGTAATTTCATCAGCTATTTTATCACCAGCAACATAAAACACTATTAAAAGACTATGTGCTATTTGTTTATTTGACGTACATGCCACATTTCCACTCCATTCAATTCTAGATAATGTAAAATTCACCATCACATTTCCAGGTCTAATTATAATATAAATATAAATTACTCTACAAATTGAGATTCATTTTTAGCTTGATTAATTATATATCCATAATTAGTAAATGTACTCACATCAATACTAACAGCTCCAAAAGAATTATCTAATAATGTGCCGTTTGTCATATAAACTTGACTAGAACTCAAAAAAGCATTCACTGTAGTACAATTTAATTGAGGATAAAATTCAGCTTGAAAAGTATCAGTTACTGCTTTTCCAAATGGGAAGGCTGTAGATGATGTAGATGAAATTTCAAGTTGAGGATTACAATAAGTATAATTATAATTTTTTGCTTGTAGATAAAAAAGACGTTCAGGATTTAGCATATCTGCTGTATAATATGGAATCTCATTGTCATTAATATCTAATTGAGCTATTTTGATAATTTTAAATTCTAATCCACATGGCATGTATTTAGGATTGAAATATCTAGCAGAACTTAATGGAAAAGTTTGAACATTTTCTCCAATATAATAGCTGATAGAACAAATATCATTATAGCAAATAGCGGGATCTTTACCATCATAAATTTCATTAAATTGATACAAATAGTTATCAGGACTAAAAGCGATACATAAAACAGAAAACCTAAAAAATTTTAGATTAAAAATTACGTAGATATAACTAAAATCATAATTAAACGGTTGCGTAGTAAACGACTTAAATCACAAGACAATAAAACGCACGTATAAAAGTATAATAGACTAATACAATATATTTTTCTAATAATAATTTAAATTATCAGCAATTTATTTTTTTAACATAATTTCGAACTAAATTTTCTTGATTTTTTAATGATGAATTCAAGGTCTCAATTCGTGCCTAACTCTTAACGATTTCCTATACCTCATGGGATTTAATACTAGATTCAACGTTTGAGATGTTTTCGTTGAGTTCTTCTAACACATTGGCGAGGGGAGATAAAATAAACCTAAATTAAATATGGAATATAAATACGTTCTGCCAACTGACTCGTACAAATTCAACTTGCCCTCAAATGATTTTAATTGTTCAAATGTATATTTTTTAACCGTGATAGTATTTTTCATATTACGAATATTCTCCTCGATATTGTTGACTAAAATATTGGTCAACATTTTATTTTTCTGCAAATCTTTAAATGCCTATGTTCCATAGCAACACCATTACCTTTTTTAACTCTTCATCTTGTTCATTGTTGTGAGTCATTTTTTAACTTAAAGAACAACGCATGCGTGAGTCGGTGTCTTTTAATGGCTCTTTAATCTTTTCTACTTTATCTGCCAGAAAGAATATTATACAAATTAAAGACATCTTTATTATTTAAGTTTTTGGTAAAATTTAAACAGCGTTGCACAAATTACACAAACGTGATAAATTTTTAAAAATGCCTGAATTCATAATTGAGTGTACACAATATTACTCTAAATATAATTAATATTTTCCAACCAATAATCCTTTCATGTTTTTTAAAGAGATGGATAACAATGTAAATAGATCCATACCTGCTTCTACATCCAAATTAATCGCGCACTTTCACTTTTATCAAATTTGTCTCACATAATTTGTAAATAAATTGCCCATTTTTCTCACATTTTTTTTTAAATTGAATGAGAAATTTCAACAAAAACATTCAAACAACTTGGCATTAAAAAAGTTTTTAGGTTGGTCTGCAATGAAGGCGAAACACACCAGAAAGTTTCGAATCTCTTAGATATTTCCCGTAAGACAATTTCTAATAAACTGAATAAATTTTTAAAGTCTAGGCGTTCTGAAAAAGAAAATAGAGCAGGAGCATGAAGAATAATTCTTACTGAGAACATTCAGGAAGAGCACCAACGGATGTAAACAAGACCACAGTCTGGAGGAGAGGAAAATCACTCAAAAACACCTTCAATATCGTAACACCAAGGCCAGCTATTAGAAATTGTGAGTGGGTTAAAGCAGAATGAAAGTGTCATAAAAGATGTTATTCATCCATAGCCATAAGTATTTGCTTTTACAAATTAATTTATTTTGACTATAGTTCTTTTAACCTTCATACGCTTCGGACTCGTGGATGAAGTAAAAAAGTGAAAGCAGCAAATACAATAGTAACTAACAACAGAGGGACAAATATATCAATAATATTGGCCGTAAGTTGTACACACCTTATTTATAGGGTGGCAATATTAAAAATGTAAATTTTATCCCCTTTCTAAAATTCCTTCGTTCGGAGGATAATATACTGTTATAATGAACAGGGATCGGGTTCACCACAGTAGTCTTCCATTGAATCCAGAATATCCATTCACCATAAAGTATTTGCCTTGTTACTATCTTTTCTGAACAAAGGAGAGGTAGGTTTCTCCCTGATAAAGTCTAACATCAGACGTAAGGGTACAACTACAGGAGAGGATAACCTGATTCAAAGGATGGCGGTGAGCGCGAGCAACTGCAAAGATATTTCACACATTTAAAGCAAAATTTCGAGAAAGGCTTACCAGGGTGGGAGGGAGTTATCATTCAAAAATAAGCTTCAACCCACTATTAAAATTTTTGATTATTATTTTATTTTACAATTTACTTACAATAAATCTTTTATATTAAATTAAAAAATTTATATATTATTCTTGACCAATTTGATTATCGTTCGCCACCAATGTTGATATAAAACCCGGTATTTATTTCTCTAAAGGTTGCGTATTTATAATTCAG
>SGJC01000949.1:0-10554 GCA_009887335.1 Henneguya salminicola
CAAACTGTACATTTTCGAGCGTACTACCGTGGTCATTCTAACCGAATGCATCCTTAAAAAGCGAGATAAATACCGACGCGGCATGCTACATTTATGTTTGCGCAACTTTTTTAAAGTCTCGCGGGCCGTAGTTTGGACACCTCTGCCTTAGTTGATTTTGTTAATTGTTGATTGAGGAAGCTAAAGAAATTCATACGAGAAAACTATTATGTTTGTCCAAAATCATACGTATAATTATTAGTAAAAGCTATTTCGATGCCTCATCCAGAGACAATTGTAAATTAGCATGCTTTACGCTAAGCTCTTTAAACCTTTTCTCTCCCTTAATTTTCTGAAGCCTTTTTAAGCTGGAACAAGGTTTATGAGAATATTGCTGGGGCCTCTGAAGACCACACTGACTCTCCGTCTTCGGTATTTTTTTACTTGTTCACACGATGGGGAGGCCAATGCGATAGCCACTTAGGCGCATCTATTAGCTGGAGTTCTTCCATTTATATTGATCTGTTTAGCTCTGCTTTAATTTCTGTTATGATCAAAAAATAAACATTTCTAACCTAATACACAATAGGTTTAACTTCTGACTTAAAAAAATAATTTCCATATGATTTTTTATTCGCTCTCTTTGTTAAAAATATTCTATCAAATCTTCTAAGTATTAAGCCTTAAACCTTCAGAGAGTTTAGGTAGAGTAGATGTAAATTAATATCATCTGTGTATATCCAATATCTCCTCAGGATTGGCGTGCCATTAATCCATAAAACGGTGATTGAGGAATCGAAGTTTTGTCTCTCATATACACAGATATGCCCATCTCTCCAAAAGCTTCTATAGGTGGTTTTTTTTATCTTATCAACATTATTTGGGATATCAAATTTGAGTTACAAGTCTTTCTTTTTATGTTTGTCCTAATGCATAAGACGGGCGCTCATGCATCCATGTGGATACGTTATAAACGCCCTATTTAAAAACACATTTATATCAATCATTCAACTCGTTTTTCTTTTTGGTTAACCGGAGAGTTAAAAGAAGAAACAACTTAAGCATCAATATCCAAAAAAATTCTATTAACTTTTTCGGGGCATCAACATTACAGTGTCGTTGCATCACTTGCGCCTTCATTTTAGGCACTCGTTTGTTTGGCCGAGTCTTTTAATCGTCGTTTTTTGTAAATTTTGTGGGTTGTTCAATTTTATTCTCTGCTAACTTTAACAAAATTCTTTTGTTTGTAGTTTTTGAATTCCGAGGTGATTTCCTTATGCATGGCTATAACGTGTTTAGCTTATTCTTTCATGATGACGGCTACTCCAGTCACCTATAAACGCCTTTCTAACTAAATCTCTTTAGAAGTTATTTTTGTATTGATAGGTTCTTAAGACCAGGAATCCCGAACTAGTCTCGGATGTTCAAATACATAGGATAATCAAATTAAAAATTTATTTCAAGTTGTTTCTTACAAGAAGCATAGTCTTAGATTCTCTGGTCATTTATTATTAGACAATTCTTGAATCGAACAAGCTTGTAGATAACGTTGTGTTTTAGGAGAATTTTTTTCCATCTAAGTCTTAATTTATTTCCGTGTGATATTTTTGATAGGGTGTTAGACAAATTTTCAACATTAACATAAAATGCGTTCTGCCAATACTGTTTAACATTATGTCTTCCCGTACATCCTCCTGTTTCAGAGTCGACGTTTAGAGTCAGACATTGTAACGGAGACGTGCATTCTAATTTTTTTTATGTAGAATTTCCAGTCTTTTTACTGCTGTTCCCCTCTATTAAAATTACAATTTTTAACAGAATCGTTCATCGCCACGATTTTATTTGATTCATTCATCCTGGTCTGCAAATGCAATCAATAAAGTTTTAAAAACTAACACTCTAATATAATAATCGTAAATTCTCATAATAATTCATGTCACATTCTACAGAGGACACAAAACAGCCAAAATTTATTTGAACAAGAAACCTGATGTATTTTTTTGCCAAAGCTAGCATCCTCTATTTTAAATGTTGACAAGCATCTTCATTCTGGATTTCCTTCTAATAAATGATCTGGCAGCAGCGCTAGATACATGGGTTGAACCAGTATTCAATTTGTTGTCAGTAGGATATTTTTTATCAGACACGGAAGTTTATTTTATCCCCATCTGGTTTATGTGGTTGGAACAAAAACAATACGCTGCAGGTATAATTTTATCTTTGCATATATAGTTGTAAAACAACCTAGTATTACGTTCCAAGCTAATATTATAAGTATATATTTCGCATTTTTTATTCATGCATCTCTATAAGGAAGAAATTTCCTTAATTGCTGTTTGTGTCGAGAATGCTCATTATTATCTTACAGCTAGGTCAGTTTAAGGTTAACGAAATCAGGTCGATTTTGGTAAAATTAAATGTTTTTTTCTCTTATATTTAAAATTTCCAGCGCAATTATAAAAATTTAATAACTATGATACCCTTTAACTAATTTTCCAACGCTTTAACAAAAAATAAAAACGCCTAATTGCTTTTTGTACTGAAAATTTATTTTCTGAATTTTTATTATAATATATCTGCATGTTTTATTCAGATTCTCATCATATTTTTGCAATAAAAATTTTAAATTGAAATGTTGTGATAAACAATAAAAGTATTCTTTCGCCGGCGCCTTCTTTAGTGAATTACCCATTTCCCAGACACCGAAAACATGTTCTCAATTGAATTTGTAGTAATATTGTTTTTTTGTATTTCGAAAGAAATATCAAATTAATAATATAAATAATAAGAGTTAAAGTTTGATTTTAAAGGCGATTTCCCTTAAATAAACTAGACGCAGGGGTGCCGATAAAGAACAATGTATTCGATCTTTTTTCTTTTTTTTGTATCTTTTGTGTTTTAGGATGGATATCATCCCCTTCAGTATTTTTGTTATTTTTCTTCGACTCATATGTTTACCGAGGTGATATTTTTTAATTTTAAAGAACTCAAACTATTATGAAACAGTAGCGTAATCCCCCTGGCCATAAGATCGATAGAGTTCATCTCAGAGTATGTGAGATCGTCAAATAAATCTAAATTGAGTAATAGTCTTGAGGGGGAGATATTTTATTAAATAAATTAGGAATACAAGGATGTGTATAGGCTTGGCTACAGAAATTTTAAACGAAACTAATTACGTGCACGATATTTGTAAGAAAAAATTATGAATGCTCCTTAATATTTAAAAAATATAATGTTTCGATCTTTAATGCCTGTTAAACGTTTATATTTCTCCACTAAATAAGTTGAATTATTTTTTTATATGACACTTCTAAAAAATGTTGTGTTTTGATATCCAAAAGCAGTTAAATTACAAAGAGATCAGACTGGGCCATGTTTTCCAAAAAAATAATTGATGCTTTTTAATCTTGATATTTCTAACAATAAATTTCAGTTAAAAGTTGTGAGAAGAAATTCAGCAGTAGCAATTAAAAACACTTTTAATACGTCAATTTTTATTTTCCTCGAAACAAAGATAAGATCTTTTTTAATATTTATTCGGTTGCAGATGTTCTTAGGCCACATTATGGTGGCGATGAAATAGGAACCATGCAAAGAAAAAAAACATAATCCACACGATCAAAAATGTACAATGTTACAATAGCAAAATCTAAAAAGGAATGACGTTGGCATAACAAAATTCGTTAACCGTATAATGGAGATAAGTGTGCGAATTTTATCGAGTGAATATTTATTAATATTAAATTTAAAAAATATGGCCAATTATTTAATAATTGTGAATTATTGTTGAAAACACAAATCAATGTAATTAGTTTGTTAATTTAAGCAAGACGTCATTCCTTACATGTTTTCCCATTATATTTGCCACAATTAACACAATTTAAATAATTTTTTTCAATTGAAAGTGCCTCATATAAACAAGAAATACCAATTAAGTTGTTTCAAACTGTAGCACAAATTATAATATTATGTCAAATATTAATCAAACCAGAGTTCTATTTTAGGGCCATAACCCGACATGCATTTTAGTTTAGTTTTTTAATAAAATATTCTTTTTAAATGGCATTCTGATTTATGTATAAATTTTTAATCGTTTTTACAATTATTTTTTTATTTTCTATCTCATAAGTATAAGTTTATTATAATTATTATTTATTTTGCAGCAAATATACATTTAAGTTAAAACCCCTGTATTGTGGACGGAACATATTGGAGAATAACATGTAACATATGGAATAAACGGCGATAAATTCTAGAATTATCATAGTTCAATATATGCAGAGGTGCGCAAGCACAAAGAGAATAATATTTGTTTCATCATTGAAACAAATACACATGCGCATAACATGTTATTTCTTTTGTAATGCGCATATACAAGATGAATATTATGTGTTATAATCTGCGCCCAACCAATAATTTTTAACTAAATATGATTAGAATTTATTATTTCTAATGATCTCTTTCAGCAAATTAATTTTACATAACGCTACGTTATTGTCTGGTGCAATTAACGATATTATTTAATTTGATCCTCAAATAAATTAAAATCATCAAAAAATATGATATTTAATGTGAAAGCCTGATAGTAAGTATTAGCATAAAATTGAAAAATATGTTAAAATATTTAATCTATTCTATAGAAATGGAATAAAACAAAATAATTTATATATTGGCATTTAATTATAAAATATATATTTTTGTATTTGTTGTATTTGCTTGTAATTATCGAGCCATACATGTTAAATAATACTTATTTTTCTTTCAGTTGTTTGATATATTACTTTTTTTTTAATTTGATTTTAAGTTTATTTATAGCATGAGACGTTGATAAAATTGGATTCATTTGGAAGGAAAAACTGTTTTTTTTTCAAATAAGATACAATATAATAAGTTGGTTGACAGATTTATGATTTAGATAAAAAAATTAAAACTCAAAATGAGTTTATGCTAATTTATTGTTTGAGCTGGAATGTGATACTTCATCTTTGATTTTCACATTTCTTATAATTATTGACACAATTGCAAAGTTATAAATATAAATAATGATGTGATATGATGTAAATTTTAAGGATAGAAGGTTAGAATAAAATTTTGTAATGAAAGTAAAGGAAAAAGGAGTTTTACAAATAGCCACTAATTATGGAAATACAGCTTAAAATAGCTTACAATAATTAACACAAATTTGATGCCTTCTTATTTGAACGTTGGTTAGATATAACTTATTAATAAATTCTCACAGATTATTGTGAAGTCATTACCAATGTATTACGATGAAAAATATTATATTTCAAATGGACTTTTTGATGAGGGTATGCTGAACTTAAAATTGGGTAGATTAATTGTTTCCCTTTTTTAAATTTAATGAAATTATTTCAAAAGTAAAATATTTAATAATATATGCAAAATTAATGTAATCATATTTGTATTTCATTGGCATGAAATTATTTAAAGGCGAACTAGGAACTAACTTGTGTAGAATGGATGTCCTATTTAATTATTTTAAAAATAATTTGAATTTATAAAATTATAATTTTTCACGATTTTTTTAAATTAATAGATGATTGTGCAATTTTATTTTTGTTTAAATTGTAATACTTTATATGTCATATTATGCAACTAATTAGCGGCTTTAACTACTCTCTAGAGGTATCTGATAAACATTGGAACAAAGAGCTTTCAATGAATTCTCAGCCACTGGTCGATAAAATTGACATCAATAATGAAGATACACATGATAGTTTAATTTTTTTATTATATATTAGCTTCACAAATGCAAGTTAAATGTGTATTTTGTAACGAATTTTGTTCTAAAACTAAAAAATATACAAAATTTTTCAAAAACAAAAATCAAAAAAATTCTTCTTCCTTCGACAATATAAAAAGAGGTTGGCGAGATTGATTTTATAAATTTATAGATATATGTGGAGAAGAAGACAAGATTATTGAAAGGAAATATATTTATAATATTGATTATAAACATGTGGCTCAACAATTATGTTTAATTGATGGTCAAATGTTTTGTGTAATTAAATGGAAAGAACTGGCTAGTATTGGGTGGATGAAAAGTTCTTCCAGAGTATATTATATCAATTTATTAACTATTCAAAGGATATACAATGCCCAAATATAGTTAAAATGATCAAACATTCAAATATATTAGGAAATATTGTGATATCTGATCTTATTTTTACTCCAGAGTTAACTAAAAGAGTAAAAGCTCTCACTTACTATATTCAAGTATTAATTATTTTATAAAAATTTTAAGCTTTCAAATAAATTAATAAGCATGGGAAATTTAAATAGTTCCAGAATAATTGTTGGTGCATTGCAAAATCAAGCAATTTATCGATTAACTGATACATGGAATAATCTCAAATGTAAAAAGAAAAGGTACACCCACAACAAATTTTTATTATCTTTTAGAATGTTTATATCAGTAAAAAATTTTTTCGATTCTACTTCAACAAGTGAAGAATATTGCAAATTTATTGAAAAACAACTGGAACAAAACAAACCGTTGATACCGTTTTTAGGAATTTTTCTCACACGAATGGTATATGCTTCGTCTATTAATGAACTCAATTTAATCAAGAGTTACAATAGTCAAATGCTGGAAATAACAAAATCAGAAAGTTATGATAAAGAGGATATAAGTAAGAAAAATATGACAGAATCATGCGCTGACATTGTATCATCTGTTGCCGATGATTCTTCATTTTGTATATTTATGCTTGATTGTAATTTCTAGCCTCTGTTGAGAGTAAGTTGGTTAAAAAAAATATAAAGACAGGAAATCGTGTTTCTACACCGAATACAATTTTATCACGTTCTGGAGTTTGTCATAAGCAAACTGAATCTTATGGTAGTTTACAAATACTTAAGGTCATAAAAGAAGATATATTTGAAATTAATAATCAATGTACCGAGAAAAAAATGATAAATGTTTATACATCACCTGGTTTTAAAAAATTGAGCAATCCAAACTTTTCAACAACGAGACCGAGTAATGTTAATTGTTTTTTTTCATAAATATCACCTTTTAAGCTCCTAGTGATGCCAATCAAAAAGAAAAAAGAAAATTTCAAAATGCATTACGGAGTAAAAGAATAAAGAGTATGATTTTTGGAGAAAATAATATTTCTGAAATAGAGATCGAAGACAAACAATCTTATATAAAAAACTCCTATCAATGTAACAAATGTGTTATTAAAAAATATAGCTGAACACAAATTTGAATCGTTCCAAAAAAAAAATCAAAATTTTGCAGACTCTGAATTATTTCCATTAAGAAACAACGAAATGCGTGAACCAGGTTACCATATAAACAGTATCATTATGTAATTTTGGAAAACAAGGTTTAAAAAAAGAGTTTAAAAAATATAAAATAAGCTCAAAACGCTATCACATTAATGTTTGCCATGAATTACAATATTTTTTAAATCACACTGAAATTATAGATGAAAAAGAACTGTATAATCAAAGCGTTTTATGTGAAAAGGGATCAAATGTATAGATTAATAAAGTAATTTAGTTTATTATAAATCAAAATAATATAGTTTAGTGTTGTCACTTTTTACAACATCTTTTTTCACGACACGATCTATCTTTGGAATATTCATGTGAGGCATCTGATGCTGCTTCATCCAATTCTAAATAGTCGTCATCTTCTTCACTGTCGTCTGAATCTGTGTCCATATGAGAAATTTCATCCATAAAATAGAGAATACTCTAAAAAATAATTAATAAAATAATTTATAAACTTTGGGAATCATTTCAGTTTCAATTTCACAGGTTAAATCATAATCAGAAATAAGTAATGATTCTAATATCATTTTACGCTCTTCTTCATTCTCAATATTTTTGATTTCAAGATCTAATAAAATAAAATAATTAAAAATACCATCTATATTAGAAAAAAAGTTAAAAAAAGTATCAGCTTTTTCTGTTTTGGAAACAACTCGAATTTGTTTAGTTTCTGTCAAAAGTTAAAGTAAAATAAATCAACTTTTATTTTTTTGAGTTTTTTTCACAGTTTTAACAGTTAAATTCATATCTGGTAGCCATTCAATTTTTGAACTAAATTTAATTAATCTTACTTAATACACATCAATATGTATTGGCATAAGACCACTATTATCAAGTAACATTTTTTCATCAGTTGAATAACCCAAATGATAACATTTATAAAGTTTTGAATTAGAAATATATTCATTCTCAGAAAAATAAAGCTCTAAAACAATTCCCTAACACGTTCATAAATTCAATATTACATAGTTTTTAATGTCAGGATAATCCCGTGAAGGATTTTCTGGAGAAACGTGAAAAACACGAACATCCGTCAAATGGCTTAATAATGGTTCATCTAAAATCTAACATGTATGATCAATTTAAATTATACATTAACCATAGGAGAAGTTCGAGGAAAGGTTTGAAGAACGGTGAGCCAATAATTTTTAATACCATTTGATAAATCAGCGTCCGGAGGTGGAGTACCTATATATTTCTCAACATTTAATGAAGAGGGAATAATTGATAAAAATTTTTTGCATTCTTCCATTTTAACTTCCTTCCCACCAATAATATCTTTAAACTAAGAATAATGAGATATATTTTAAAATGTAAAGTTGTTGAGTGAGAGAAGGATATTGACACAATTATTTTTAAACTTACTGAAGATTCAAGTTCTTGAAACTTAGTCTGATAGCTCATTTGAAGTTCAAAGGTCTTTGCTTCCATTTCTTTTTCTAGTTCAATTCTTTTTAGCTAAAAAATATAATTTTCAAAAGAACTGTTAAATTTTTCAGTGACGCTATGATCAATTGAGATTTATTTAATCTATTGGTTAAAATAATAATAAAACTCTTCAACTTTTACTGAACTCATTGTAGAGATTAAAATAATAGTTGCAAGCACACGTGCAGATTATAAATGAAATAAACGTAATCAAAACGCATGCCTATAATAACATTCTAAATAAATTTTACTTAATACCAATTTTTTTAGATCCTTTTAAATTCATATTTCGTCTACTCATTTCTTTTATATTTTCTTTATTCAATTGTCAAATTTTGTTAAAATGAAAATATAATTTTTAAGTGAAATAATTTTAGAAAAAATATTAACAGTGGTAATTGAAGAAATAGCTTGAAAAGATGGCAAAAGATATTTTTAGATCAAATTAATTTATAAAATAACGTCATTTTAGAGATACTTTAGACTTAATTATTAACCGTCAAGAAAACAGCCTACGCATATACATAAATAAATATAATTCTACATTTTACACACTTCTTCAAGAAATTTATTCAATTTAACCAAAATAACTGCACAAATTAATTTTTAACATGTTTAATTTTCAAAAATTATATGTCCATTTTTTAATTGGGCGGAAGGTAAAAGATTAGTAAAATGATTTTAACGATAACGGTTAATTTTAATTAAATATGTGCAAATATGGTAGTAACATCATCGATATCTTCTGAAAGCAAATTTAGCATAATTTTTGGATCTTGTTCAAAACCATGCTCACCACATAGCGCGATAATAATCAACTTAAGCCTGATTAAACAATTTTTAGTAGTTTTTAACAAATTTAAATAAGATATTAATTTTTTTCCGTGGCCAATTCTTTCATCACTTAAGAATTGCTAAGTCTGTAAAATTTAATCAAAGTACATGAATTCCAATTGCGGGTAATCTGCAACTTCATATTTGAGAAAGAAGTGTAATTCGATATATCATACTAAAAAATATACTCTTACTGCCACATATGTATGGAAAATGTAAACACGCCAATCTTCCAACCAAACTAGATATTAGAGGGGGTGAAGAAAAAACAGTAGGTTAAGAAATAAAATTAATATTGCAACTTTATTTCAAAATTTAATTGGCATATAATGAAATTTTGAATTTAGAATATTTTTAGTTGTGTTAATCCAAAAGCAATCAAATGATCACGTTTACTGGATACTCCAAATATATCGTACTTCGATAGAAAAAATATATAAGAATACAAGAAAGCGATATTTTAGATTTTATCGATTTTGAAACCAGGGGGGGCCTGGAATCACGGTCTAAATTGTTGAGTTTGAACTCTGGAAAAATAAATGTTATAGAAATCATCCAGTTGAAGGTGCATGTGTTTTAAAGAGGGAGTAGAAAGAATCAAAGAGCAAAAAATGTTGTGGGCACAGGTCTAGTTAGAACGGAAACTACGTTATTATTAATTATAAGTAATTATGCTACGAGGTTCAATCCTCCTTTCCGATTGCATTCGCAGTTATTCTAATCTGGAGAATTATTATACTGATCAAACGGTAAACCAATCCATGATACTTCGAGCTCCAGTAACTTGATCTCACGATTAGGTGAAAATTCCGCAAAAATACTAATTCTGTCAAACCATATTTTATGATTTAAATGAGGTTTCGATGATTTAACTAATAACAATATTTAAATAAATAGTAAATCAAAATATTATCAGAATAAAAGTTACAAAATGAAAGAAAAGTGGAACGATTTAATCTCGATTAAAAATGTCTGGTTAATTTTACGTTAAATATTTTAAAATTT
>SGJC01000950.1:0-10546 GCA_009887335.1 Henneguya salminicola
ATTTTTAATTTTTTTATGATTTTTAAAATATTTTACAGGCTTAGTTTAAGGGGTTTTAATTTATAAAAATCCGCCCCGCGCCAAAACGTCCTGCTTCGACCTCTCCGCATACGTCATAATCGTTTCCGTTCTGAAAAAGATTCGTTGGTGGAACAATATTAAAAATTCAGAGTTCTTGATGCCAATTGAAGTTCAATATTTGCCACGGCCTAGAGATGTTTGCCCACCATTTTAATGAGGCACAAACTACGAAGCTTATTGTCAAATCGTAAATTTGGATAAAAAAATTAGTTGAGCAAAAAACAACCCATTTGAGATTTTAGCGCACTCTTTCCCTTTACAAAACATCGTTGTTTCCGAGTTAATTATATTGCTTGTTTTTTTTTTAACTTATTTAAAATAACATGCTAAGAATTAATTTTATTTGTGGACATTTTTTATTTTGCAAATGTTATACCACTACAGAAGAAAACAACTTGTCCTCGAATAGGATAGAAAGTATCCGCTTAGGATGACAAAATAAGAGCGTCTAACCTATTTGAAAATAATTTCACTAAAAGGACAAGGCCTTTTGTACCAGTATAGCATAAAATGATATGCTATTATATTTTGATTTGGCATTTTTGTGAATATTTACGACGCCCATTAAAGTAATATATTTCGTTTTTTATCGACTGGATTCGTAAAACCTTATTGGTTTCCTTTCAAGAGGAACTTATTAATGGTCTTAAATTCATCTTATGCCAATTTTCCCATCGGCAATAGTGCAAAAATATCAAGAGTAGTCATAATAAATTCCGCTACCCCTCTTTCTATGTACCAATAAAGCATTAATTAACAGAGCATTTTTCTTCTTACAACCACCTTTGTGGGAATAGAAATTTTATTTCTCTGAAGGGAATCTCTGAAAATAGGAAAGTAGAATTTTAGGGGTCAATATATTGACAGTTTTTTTACACAAATGACTTGAGTTATTTTATGTCTGAAATTTTATAACAATAATTATTGTCTTCTTAGTCATTAACTTATTAGTTCAATCTCAAACTTCTTACGCGTACATAAATTGTTTGAACGTCAATACACAACCCATAACCCACCTCTTTTGACGCTGAACAAAACCATTAATTGGACAAGTAATAGGCTATTTTTTATAAAAATGGTTTTATACATATACATGCAGGCCATGACACTTTGCCTGAAAATTTTTTCTTTTAGTTTAAATATGAAATTTGTTCCGGGATTGATAAAATTATATGTTCATCTTTTAAATAATATCGTAGACCTCCCCGAGCTATAAATCTCAATGATGTACTGTCTTTTAAGACGGAATACCCCCCTCCCCGTTCTAAAATAATTTGATAAATATAATCAATCAAAATAGTCACTAATATCTATATCTGGGTTGAGGATATTTTCTCCCAAAAAGGAAACATCTATGGCGCTTAGAATCAAATTTTCAATTGTTTCTTCCATATTTGTATCGCCAACTAAAATGGCCCCGATAATTCGGCCCTGATACAATACAATACGTATGAATTCCGTCAAATTTGAACGAACATAAGGGGTTAGTTTTGTCTTTTCGAATCCTTGCCCATTGTATAATCCTAACATGCAAACCTTAAAGCCAAAAAAACGAGTAACATGACCAAAAAGATAAAACTGAATTGGTAACATGGTTTGATATTCAATCGCACAGCGTGCAGCATATGCCCCCATATGTTTGGCTTGAGTCCATAAATTCATTTGAAACCAAAGATTGGGGTGGCTAGAGTCATCTGGTAGAATATTCAGACTGACACAATCGCCAGCCGCGTATATATCCTTAACAGATGTTCTCATATTATCATCGACCATAATAGCATTCTCTTGATTTAGAATGATTTTATTTGTTGTTGTTTTTGTCAAATCCGTATTAGGTACTACTCCAATAGCGCATATCAAAAAGTCACATGTGAAAGTCTGGCCTTTAGTCGTGGTAACGTTTAATTTATCATCTTCGCTAACAATCGAAAATATTTTATCATCAAAAAATATTGTAACATTTTCAGGATATGAAGGAAGTATATCTTCATTTCCTTCAAGGATAAAACTTCGGTTCCATTCGGGACCAACCGCACTTCCGAAAGCAATGTCATCTTTATTGCAACCAATTTGCTTGCTAACGTCCTCTTTAATATAACTATGAATCTCGCTTTTTTTCTTATAAGATATAAGATGCTTTATCTGTTCGAAAAATAAAGACGTTTCTTCATCAAAAAAATGGCTACCTATATAGTTTTGTTTGATCACCCAATAAATTTTACAGCGCGTTATTTCAAATCTAAACTAAGTACCATTGATATACATTAATTCCAGGGCAATTCCGCCATTACCGACAACGCATGCGGATTTAGACTGTTTTAGTTTTTGCTTAAATTGTTCAACACTCTCTAAATCTCTCAGAGTATAGACCAAAGGATTATTATTAAATAACGTTTTGGGGTATGATCCTGTACATATTATAAGCCGTTTAAATATTATAACTTGTCCTGTCTTTGTCGTTACAGATTTTTCAATCTAATTAAATTATAATACATAATACGTCATTAATACTGATAGCAGTTTCAGAAATAAACGTAAAATTACCATATTTTTTAAAAATAAGATTATTCGATATTTCGGACAACACCAGTTCATCTAGAACTCTACCAATTCTCACTAAAGAATGGGCAATTTTAACATTCGAACATGGTGACACCATTATAACTGTCTTATCAGTATTAATTAAGCCTAATAGTTCATCTGCGCAGGAACTTGCAGAAATACCACTTCCAATAATCAAAAAGTCACATAAAAAAGACATTAATATAAATGCGCATGCTCAACGTTTAATCTAATTCGTTCCGGTTGATCCAAATCCACCGCATCCTCTTTGAGTTTGATCTAAATCATAAAAAAAATCAGTCATTTCAGATTACTTGGACATTTATAATTTCTGGAGTTTCTATTTTTTCAAGAATCAACTGAGCTACTCGGTCACCTTTATTTATTTTGACATTTTCATCAGAGTGGTTGAATAAAACCACACAAACCTCTCCCCTATAATCAGCATCTATTACACCAGCTCCCACATCTAAGCCTTGTTTTACGGTTAAACCTGATCTTATGTAATTAATCCTAATTTTACCTTGGTGCAACTCGACCATATGTGCCTGAGGGAACAGCAATGGATATTCCCGTTGAAACAACGCCTCTAGAGCGTGCGATAATTAAACATTCAGCAGAACTAAATAAATCATAGCCTAAATAGAATAATGATTAAAAACCAGCACACATTTCAGAGCCCCGCTGTGGTAATTTAGAGTCAAAACTTAATAACTTTACTTTTAAAGCCATTTTATTAAATAAAACCGAACATTTATGAAAAAAAAGAGTGCCGTGCGGGGTGTTTATAAACAACTTAATTTTTGATTAACTGATAATTATTAATTTAATTGAATAAACAATATTTTACTGCGATTAATTAAGTTGAGGCGAATAATCGACATTGTTAAATAATATACACTTTTTATTTCAGTCAATTTTTGAATAAAAAGCAATCCGTTTACTGTTTAAACACAAACTCGGTTAATCTCGCAAAGCTTTTTGTGATTCAAGGAGTATAGAAAACTATCTCCCTGACTCTGGCAAGATTATTTTGATTTTAATACTTTGAGCCTTTGCTACGTTTATTGATTTCAACGTTCTTTACTGTTTACGTTAAATCCTAGTCGGTTATGAAGTTAAAATTGACCATGAATAATAGTATGAGGACTTCGAATGCTACTCAAATGTGTAACGAATCTGAATACTTCAAAAAAACAAAAAGAAATATCCAAAAGGTGAGTTTCGAATATATTTAATACTTTTCCGCGTTGTCGTAAAGCTTCTTTTGATTTTTTTTGTTAAAATGTTATTGTACTTATTTTGTCAGTTACATAACCATAACTAAAAATATAAACAAAACATCCTGCGTACTGATCTGGACAATTCAAATAGAAGGAGATAAGCGCATGTCTGTAAATTACCCGTTTTAAATAGCGCGAAACTATTGTTTGAAATACATAACACTTATTAAATTTAATATAGAAAAAAAGATTGTAATGATTCAATTTATTTATCATCTTAAACGGCTCTAATTGTTTCCCTCGCCCGTTTTAAATATTTCCAACGTTATAATCCATGTAAATAAAACTGTTAAATTTTACCATGTGCTATCCCATGAATATGAACAGTTAAAATAACATTGCTAATATTCCCATTATATTATCGATAATATAACCATAAATTAATCTCAAAACATCCATTGTTTATTTTTATTGATTGTTTTAATAATCGAATTATCCCCCTCCTTTTACATAAATAATCTACCTTTCGGCAATATTTGATTTGCACTTGGGGCATATTTACTTCCTTCCGATTCTCATTTGAATAACTAGGCTTCTTTTGTAAACGTTCTCCAGAGACTAAGAAAATAAATATTGTTTTTTGAAAATTAATTTTTTGTTTCAATGGTAATTTATAAAATTAAGGTCAAATCTTGTGAGTCTTTAAAAATGGATGAAAATACTCCTTTATTCAAGCCAATCTTCCTATCAAGAAAAAGCTCAAAATCTGCTTCATCCAGCTCAGGCTATGCCCCTCTTATAACTCCTCTATCCTCTTCGACTAACAATAATAATTTACCAAAACTGATACGGTCTAATAATAGCAGTGGTTATCAATCTCTTCAAAGCTCTAATAGTCTAATCAAAAAACCACGAAATTTTTCTACTCATATTCGACGGCGCTTAAATATTAAAATGTTTCTAAAAAATACCGGAAAAGAGTGTAAAGTTACAAAAGCACGCCTTTACCAACCGACAAAATTGTCTAAATTTCTACCTCCTCAAGCCCTAACAAAAAATTTAAATATTTCTTCCAGTTGTGAAATATGGCAAAATATGATGGATAAAGAAACTATCTATCACAGAGACCCAAATTATTTGATGCGACAAATCGAAATAAACTCTGAGATGAGATTTATATTAATAGATTGGATGAAAGAGGTACGTGATGCCTATAATCTGGATATGGAAACTTTTTATCTCGCAGTTGACTATCTCGATAGATATTTATCGGTAGTCACCGATGTTCCGATTCATAACCTCCAGGCAATCGGAACAACCTGTCTCTTTATAGCCTCCAAATTGCATGAAATAACTCCACCCCATATTGATTATTTTACTAACATCACTGATGGTGCATGTAACACACGTGAAGTTCTTATTTATGAATCTCATATTTTACTTAAAATCAATTGGCATCTTCAACCAGTTACTCCATATAGTTGGCTTAAATTATTTTTACAAATTTATCATAATCAGTATCACCAACATACATCAACTATTTCAACTGGAGAATACAAAGGACCTATCACTCGGATGAGATATTTTAGGGCTTTTGAAAATTCTCATTTCTCACAAAATTTTCTTATTAAGGATAAAATACACGATCATCAACTTCAAAAGGATATACTTAAAAGTTGTATTTGTGATGCTGGCTCGTTACGTTTCTCTTATGGAGTAATTGCTGCTTCTATTCTACGTCTAACCACGGATGTAAAAGTAGATGTTTTTAGTATCACTGGCTACGGTTCAGAAGAGATCAGTTCCTGTATCAAATGGTTAAAACAACTTTTACCTCATTCCATTAACCTTTCCAATACTTATGTATTAAGGGATCTTACAAATATTCAAAAACATGATCATATTGAGTTAAAATCATTTAAAAATATGACTTTTTTCGAAAATGAAAAAGAAAAAGAAAATATTCCTCTTACTGTTATTTAAAAATATCAAAAACTCAGTTTATTTCTCTTATTATTTTAGTATATTTTCCTTTTGATTCTTTTTTTATTCATTATTTTAAATACATAAATTTTATTTTTATGTTCCAAATACTTTCTGCAGGAGTGGCTTTTAAAAAGAACGGTTTATTTATCACATGCGCATGCGATCACATAAAAAAAAAATATTTTCTATTTTCGATATTATATGTCTTTATGAAGATAGAATCATTACAATGCAAGCGGGGTTTAAAAATCACCAAGATGGTGCATGATAGGTGGCTATAGCCTTATATGATATCTGTAAGAGGCGTAACTAACGAGTGAAAATACTCTGGCTTATTTTATAGATTTTAAGAAGACTTTTGATAAAGTTTCTCTAATTGTTCTTTTTCACAAATTAATTACACGATGTATCCCAACAAAACTTATAAACCGTTATACAGTACTTCCTCAGCCAGAGTTAAAATCCCTGAAGGTAACTTTTATACTGATAATTTTAATTTGGAAAGGGTGTAAGGCAATTTTTCCCATCACTCTTTAATTTTTTATTTATGATATTTTTAACTGCACGAAGGTGATGGATCTGAACATGCCAAGGGTGACTTTTAAATTATCGGATAGGCTCTATTCGGATGATCTCGTTCTTTTATCCCACTGCCCTAAAAAGATTATGTTATTCAAGGTAAGTTAAATGAATGGTGCATCTTAAATAAATTAACGTTAGCTTCTTTACGTGAGGCGGCATGGTCTTCAATAATAATAACGAGCTTGTTAACTGCAATTTTTTAGAGGCAGCAATGAAATTAATATCGTCAAGAAATACACCTATTTGGGTTGTTCATTTAATTCTTCCATTGATCTTAACCGCATTATCCGCACGAGTATAGTAAAGTACTAAGCATTTTGAAGCTAAATTTGATTAAAGACTTTTTAACTTATAAAAATAACCTTGACGGGATTAATATTAAAGTCATTAAAGCGACTTGATCCCAATTTTATTTTTACGGTCAGAATTATAGCATATGTCTGCCAAACGAGTGCCACCATAACAGTCTATTATGGAGGAGGCCCTGCATTTTACTAAAAAGCCAAAACAATCCGCTGAATCTGACAGTTTTTTGCAAGAAGAATCCTACCAATAAGTTTCGTTAGGCAAGTAATTTATCCTCTTTATAACGATGACTGGGTTTCCCTTCTCAACCCCAGACCAGAGTAAAATATTGGTTTAAATTTTATTTTTAAAAGTCGTTTAAATATTTTATAAATAACCATCTTTTAAGCTCTTTGATTGGGAATAAATGCATCTTTTGTTGTGGGAATTTCGAAAACAGTTTCCTTCATTTATTTAACGATTGTTTTTTTATTACCTAAGAAATATGTTTAAGATAAATTTTCCTTCTTCGGTAACCAGGACGTTTTGAGAGAATTTTTTTTATTTTTCATTTTTAATAGAAACAAAACCATGAATCTTTCTAAGAAAGTTATTTTTGTTAATTATTGTAAAAATCGTTCGTTTATTTATAATAACCTAATCAAGCAAATCCCGGTATTTTCTTCACAGCCAAAGCCCATATAGTAGGGTAACTCTGATCTTGAGTTGGGGTAGGGAGATTTTCGAGCCCTTATGACACTCTCTGTCCCTAACAAGCGCCTCCTCTTAAGCTGTTTTTTCCCCTCATTATCATCTTTATAAATTTAAAAAAATGGCGAGCAGGATAGCCGCTTTTTTATTTTATATTTATGTCAATATATTATATTTAAAAGTCTAACCCCCAACCGCTGGTATTTAAAATTGGCATTGTAAGTATGTGTAGTTTTTTTAATACTTTTTACTCGACATATATAAACACATGACTAGTATTTTTTACTTTATATTAAAAAAATCTAGTTTTTTGAAGAATGGGATTTATAAATAAACAATCGAAGTTATGCAAAGAGATTATAGAATTTTTAATACCAACAAAATTCGCTTTTCCAACCACATTTAAACAGAATAGAGTTATTCTAACAATAATTGAACAAACGTTTTTTTCCATTCAATTTTCTACAGTTCGCATCATAAGTAAATAAGACCGTTATTTTTGTACAATGTTTTTATTGTTCTATTGTCTTTGGTAATTTTATAATAAGATATATAAACAACATACAATATATTTTCTAAAATTCTAAAAGTTATTATTTTTAATACGAAATTTTAATAAATCAATAAAAATTAAGTTAAACATAACAAAATATTTAATTTCGGTTTTTTGCATGTAAGATCATCTAGATCTTTTTTCCCCTACGCTTATGAAATAGATTGAAACCTGCAAGATATCTTCATAAAACGGTTTAGCTCTCAATTTTATTAAGCTGCTAGAACCAAAACAAATATTTGTTTGTTTAAGCTAATAATATACATGATTGAATGAGGTAACATAAATAAAAAAATGCTTAAAAATCGCAGTGGCCAGATTGCAGAATAATAAGTACAACGCGCGCACGCGTAAAACAATAATGGAGAATATATCTCAGAATTTAAGGTTTTTGTATTAATATTACAAGAAAACAATAAATTGTGAAAGAACGTACACTACAATAAAATAATTGTGCAGGTTTTTTGATTTGAAAATAACATATTTTCTACTCTAAAACATCTCCATGAATTTACAAAAAAATCAAAAGGGTCTTATTGAGTTATTTTTAAAAATATCAGAATTAATGGTTACTTATTAGATTTTGGACAACATAAAAAAAAGCGATGTCCTAAATGTTATCAGAGTCAAATGTCGCTGCAACAAGATGCGATGGTTACAGGTAAAGATGTTCAACAAAAACATATGGACTCACTATTTCATTAACAAACGGCAATTGAATTACTGATATTTTTAGATTCATGGTTTGAGGATTCCAAAATGGAATTTCTTGCAGTTTTGGAAGCCAATTATTTCTGTTCACCAAAAACATCAATTGACCGTGTCCTTACTGTAACAACCACCGGCTCGTCAACTACGATAGTTGATTGGTATTATTTTTGCAAAGAAGTCTGCTCACAAGTACGAAACTGTTTAAATAATTTATATTCTTTAGCTGAGTAGCCTGCCAATTGGAGGGGGGGGCTGAAACGATTGCTGAAATTGTCGAAGAAACGTATATAAAGCGAAAATATCATCGAGACATGCCAATTGACAAAAAAATTTAGGGGAAATGGTGACTTGGTAAAGGATTCTCTAGGGAATCAATGTCTGAACCACCAACATGTTTTTTATCGATTCCAAATCGATCTAAAAAAACACTTTTGGCCATAAAAAGAATTACATTTTACCTTACACTAAAATACACAGTGATTGTGGAAAAGGCTTAGACCTCCCTTGGAAAGTAAAGATACACACATAAAACTGTGAATCAATCCGTTGGGTTTAAGAATGGAAAAGGAATCAACACAAATAATATAAAAAACCGCTGGCCAGCTTTAAAGATGTAACCATAATCTTATCTGGTAATAAATTTATTTTATAAGGTATACAAAAACATTTATATGACGATAATTTTTCTGAATACGTGCTTGATAGACGATAAATGTTTCAGCCTCATAATATTCTTAGATATCTTTTATCTAAATAGGATTCATTTCAAGAATTTTTATTCAACTAAAATAATTTATTCGAAAAGGAAAGTTTTATTGACTGGTGGGAGATTTTCAATTGAAAATACGTGTAATTTATCCAAGTCTTTATCAAACGCACGATTTCATGAGTATCCGAAGATGCATCGGCAAATACTGTTTTTGTTAATCCATTTTGTGGGTTTATCTTATTTATGTGCGGCATACTTTAAAATTATGTTTATAGTTCAAAACAAGGATATTTTTAGCATTTTAATTAAAATTTAACAGTTTAAACTTAATATCAAGATTTTTCTCTTAATCAATCAGGACGACTATCTCGTGTATAATGCGGACGCCTTAATCAAACCCCTGAAAGCCGCCACCTTTGCCCTAGAGGAACGACTGAATGTGTGAGGATTAATCTACTACGGTCATTACGTTGCCTATTTAATAATTGAACCTATAATATTTTAATTTTGAACAAATCAGCGCATGCGGGCGTAAAAAGGCACTTCTTTACATCGTACTATTCTTTTTAAGATAAATAGAGCAATAAATTTTTTTATACCAATTGCTTCTGCAACTTCTTTTTATATTTTGCTTGACAATTATTTAGTGAGCCGCATTCACAACACTAGTTATACTTTATTATCTTACTGTGTTCAAATTAATTAGCTGAGAAAATCCATCATTAATAAAATTTTAGTACATTTTTTTATTTGGATTATGCGCTGTTTAAATTGAGTGTTCCATGCAACTTTAGTCTGGTTTTATAGATTTTAATTTTAGGTATTATATTTTAAAAATTTTACAGTCTATGTATGATTGATGCTAAGATATTTTTGCAATTGTAGTTTTTGATGAATGGGGGAAAATTGCACGCAAGATGGATTTCACAATTAAAAATAAATTTATATTAAATTAATAATTAGAAAATAAAATGTTTCATTTAACATTTATAGTGTCAAATATGATTCACATTTTTGTATTTTTTAATTAGATTCATCTAAACGCTGACAAATATTTTTAATTTAACAATTTCATCACAAAAATAAAGGAATCAAAAAATTGTAATTAATGATAATCTTAAGTTTTAATACAGGATCAGATAT
>SGJC01000951.1:0-10527 GCA_009887335.1 Henneguya salminicola
TATTTATGAAAATTAATAGAACATTTTTTCCTCAATTATAATAAAATTATTGAGCTTAATCTATTTTATTCCAAATTTGAGATCATTCTATTGAAAATCAATTAAAATGATAAGTCTGAATCTTATAAGATCTTTCAACTTTACGTTGAAATAATTTCGTTCGCATTGAATAATAAAGAGAAATTCGAAAAAATATATTTTGCATATACTATATCTTCGTATCGATGTTAAAAATGATTTGTATTTTATTTCGATAAATAAAATTCAAATTGACACAGATCCAAGGGACACATTTTATAATTTATTAGATTTTAGTTGTTCTACAATTACTTTTAGTATATTCTACCAAATTATCAATTATTATTATATTTAATTTCAGCCGAAGTAAAAACAATAAAAACATATTGGTTTTTGTTTCTATATTTCGGTTAAATGGGTATTTTAAAATGATATCTGAGAATATTCATAATTCATGAGAGACTCCTTTCAAACATTCCAACATACATACTAGAGTTTTTATTTGATAATATTTAAACTAAATAACTGAGTATAAAAGCTTTCAACAAAGATCATCAGTTTGTCGCCCAGCGAAAATATAATAATATTAAATATATGTTTCCCGACGGGTAAGGCATCATATGTAAGAATGACCCCCAGCTAAACTCGTGTTTTATTTTTTTTTAACGAACAGGTCATCAGTTCAAAAGAAAAAAATGTGTCAATTAAAATAGTATATAAATTCCATATAAATGCTGCCGATTTTAACAATTATGTTAACTTTCATTTATCACTTACTTTTAATTTTGTTCGTAATATTTTAATAATTCTTTTTCTATCTCTAGATTTCGAGTAAAGTCTTTTTTTGTCATTTCATATTGAGCTTTGTAGGAGGTAAAGTAATGAGCCTAAATATAAAATCAACGTTTGTAGAGTTTTGTGACAATATTTTTTGTCTCGTTCACGAATATTTCGCAAATAACAATTGCGAAAATATTTTCCCTCTACTAATCTCAACTATTTAAAATAAGATAATATTCTATATGAGGATTTAAATTTTTAATAGTGCTAATTGACAATAAAATTTTAAAAATTTTTATTTATACTTTGGTTCAATCTCATTTTTTCTTACTATGATTCTGATCATTTGGAGGGCTGAGTGTCTTAGACGTCAACTATACAAGAAACTAACTAAACATACTTTAGCAGTAGTAAGACACCCTAATAGGTTGTTTTCTCCCGTGTTGATTAGTCGAAGTTCAAAATGAAGCCAGCCCTAATATGTATTTAAAAAATCAAAAGATATTCAGGGGATTTAGTTTTCCAATTTTATTTTTCCTTCTCCCTCCATAAAAATCTGGCGGTTATTTTTTATTGTACGTTTCCGCATGTAGTGTCTCAACCGCTCCCCACTTATTCTTTACAGCAAAATAAATTGAAATAAAATAAAAAAATTATAGCAAATGAATTAATTTTAAATATATGATATCTTTACTTGCTGTTTATATTATTATTCTGAAATCGTGAGTTTTCAAATCGAATATTGTTTTTGTTAAAATCTTCCTTCTTTTTAGGTTTACTTGTTAAATTTTGCTTGCATTTTTTATTATATTTTTAATAGCCAAATCTTAGAAACTTTTAAATTTCAAACTTTAGGTCATACCCCCCCCCCCCAAACCCCTTCTGGTTTTATGTTACAGTGAGACAGTGACTATTGTAAATTAAGTCTTATCATTTATTTAAGACCGTACCTGATTAAAATAAATATAATTGAAAATATAACATTTGCGCAATTTCCCGGGAATCTTTTAAAATATGGATGTATCTCAATCATTGTATTTGCGAAAATAATATAGCGTGAACACTTCATATTCTTTTACAACTCAACCAAACGTCCTAAATTCGAATCTTTTTTGTGGTGCCGGCTCTGTCGTACAGTATATTAGTTTAATCTGGGCGTATCAGCAACCCTAGCTTTGGCGAGACAAACATTTCGGACGTCAACCTCTAATATAACAATATGTTCGTGTATGATTTACTACTTTAAATACATCAAAACCTTTATTATTTTTTCTTTTTGAACTGAAATATTAACTGCAAAGGTGAAGAGATTAAGAAAATTTCTTGCCTAGATTTTCAGTCTTTATTCTTTGGACAGACAGTCCAAAATATAATATTGCTTTGCATTTGCTATATTCAGGAATACTTCGAATTTGGACCTCTCTATCCTAATCTTGTTCGGCTTAAGCATAATAGTAAATAAAATGAAGAATATTTAATATGCACATTCTGTATTTTACTGTTTCACCGACTACCATTATTAGTGACTGTACTATTATATTTTGATTAAGGGATTTCTAGGAATCAAACTATTCTTGAATCTTTACTAGTTAGGTAAGAGATTTATTTGCATTTTTCTTATTTTAAAACATTTTTGATGAAAAAAATCACCAAGAATCATACGACTTCTGCAATAATACGTATTTTTAAGTTCCTTCGTCACAGTCAATGGAAGCTTTCAAGTGAAGCCTTAAACATTTTTATGAAGCCAAAAGATATCTTTCTGTGATAAATTCCCAAAGAAGTTACAGACTTTGTAAATATCTGAGACGGAAGCTTATATAATTTATACTGAATACTGCATTGAGTGAGAGACGCATCATATTTTATAATGATTCAACTTATAGTTTACTTAACAGTTATTTTTCTAATATGTGTTTAAAGAAGAAATTTTTACATATATAATGGATGTATTCTGTATATCCGGAATATGCTATTTTAATGAGTCTGAGAACTAAAGTGTGCAGTATTATAATTTAAATTTGCTAAGCTTTTGAAACTTATTATTCTTGATCAAATCGAAATGTTTCCTAAAATAAAAATGAATTAAAATGGATAACATGGAACTTTTAACTTTTCTTTGCAAGCCAAACTAAAGTCGAGCCTCATTTTAGCCATGCTAAGGAAATTAGACTACACATTGCCGCATCAAAGCTCAAGAGGAGTTCCTTTCAGAATTCACAATGACACGTCCGGGTTAATCGGTTTCAGAAATACCACGCTATGTCATTATTAATGGCTAAAATAAAATTTCAATAAAAACTGTGAGAACGGTGTATGTGATCAAATTGCTTTAAAAACCATTGTCTTGTAAGAGTGTCGGTAATTTAACTAGTAACGTATACTTTTTACTGCTTAAAGTGCCTGTTGTCAACATCCCAGCTGTTTAATATGGAAATATGCCTAAACATGAGGAATCAAAATGCAAATGAAGATCCTTGAACTCTTATTTTTATTTTGGCACACTAATTGTAAATCTGATTTTATCGATCAGATAAATTTAAGGAAAGTGAATATCGGCACGGTTCTAAATACGATAAACCCTGCACATCTCATTGTGGCACTAGGTTTCGCCTTATATCGTACAATTATATATGTAAAAAAATAAATAAGAATTTTTTTGGGGTGGGATCTGAAGTAATGAATTTATTCGATAAGAAATTTTCTTATTATTGGTAAATGAAGAAAAGCGACGATATGGTTAACTGACCGAGGCGTCGCCAGCCAAAATATTTCGCTAGAGATTTTCGTTGAATTATATTGCAATAAAATATCCCTTAGGAGTCTGTCTACCTTGGGCTCAACGTTCATTTTCTTTTTCTTAAAGAGAAATTATTTATGAGGAATAGAGTCATCTATTTTCAATACATTGTCGACAGTGAAAAAAAACTCTACAATAATTTTAGCAATTAGAGTTTTCTCAAAGCCCGTTGCGTGTTAGGTTATCAGCATTGAGGGTGATCCTTTTAACATCAAAATATGGGCTTTTTTTTTTAATTTATGATTAAGCTCAGACATTTTTTAAACAATATACAACTGCAATACTTATATTATTGTCTTTTTTTTAAGAGATATTTCAGGAATTTCAATATTATTATAAAATGCAAACATATTTTTCCGAGGCATATAATATACTTTTTATAAGTTTAAATTCGAATCTTTTTTGGAAATAGATTGGATGCTAAACTTTACTAGTTATTTCTAATATGAGCTGGGGGTGCCTCATTTCACTTTAATGTACTTCGACGTAGTCCTCATTTCAAAGGAATAAACGATTGAAAAGGATATCCATAAATAAACAATAACCCCTCTAGAAATTCCGTATTATTTCTACATTACTCCTTTTTAATATCTGTTGAACTTTCTCATTATTAGCTAGATGACGATGATCCAGAATGTCTCCCCATAATTCTTAATGACTTTTTTTTATGTCTACTTACACGATTACAAACTAGTAATCTTAATTGATGAGATACCTTCAACTCTCGTTCAAATATTTGTAACTGTTTTTAATTATATTTTTGAACTTCTTCTTGTTAGACATTTGAGTGATATATATGAACCAGGCATTATTTTTTACTCTTACACACAGATCGTGTATATTTTTTATCTGACACAACATGAGTAAATAAAAAATAAAAGCATTTATATTAATGATTATATATCTTCAATACTGAAAAAAAAGATCATTGTACTCTGATAATGCACATTGTAATAAATATAAAATATTTTTAGTAAATATTATGTTATCAAGCTTATGTGTATAAATATCCTTAACGCATATTTTACTGTAGTACCATGCCCATATTAGACTTGTTGCAAAATTAATAAATTATGACACTTTGATGTTATAAAATATTAAGTGGAAATTACTTTTTACTAAAAATAGTGTAATTGCCATTAAAAGCCGACTTCCCGAAGTTGTTCCCTTGTTATTTAGTCTCTATGGTAAGAGGTAAGTTAATAATTAACGAACTATGATATATTTTGTAAATATACAAAGAAAAATTTGCATAAAAACATCAGTTTTTAATTTATATATTACTTACATGGGATATGAAGGATAACAACTCTAGATTATAATATATCAATGTTAGGTTTAAAAAAAAGTATATTGTCCGCTTAGTATTCTTTACTTATTGGCTTTGTTTTACGACAAATAATAAGGTAAAGTATACATAAATGGCATTAAGTAAAGCAAGAAAATTCTCCATGGCCATGGCAGCCCCACATAGAACGAGGTTGATTATCAGGTATATGATCCTCCAAATTTTCCAATATTTTACCAATAGATTCTACCTTTTAATTGACTAACCCCCTGTCTAAAATTCGAAAACTCTGTTGCAATGGGATTTATTGGATTTAATACATCAATTTAAAGACAAAAATTTGGCGAAAAGTTGTTTACAACATTACAGCATGCCTTTGTTAATTCTCAAAATAATAAATGCGAAAATATATTTAAACATCTATTTTTGAATCTAACTAGGTTTTTGTTTGGAAAAAAAATCAGTTATTTTTTTCTGATTTGGATCCTCACAGATTAATTTTCTTTTTGCTCTTCTCTTATTCTTGCTTCGAACTTTTAAAAGTGGAACCTTTGTCGACAAAACATTAATATTATTAGAATTCTCATTTTTATTTTTTATTTTAATAAGATTGCGTTGCGTCAAAATAGATATCGGCGATAAAGGAGTGGATTCAAGAGGCTTTAATTCGCTAAAATATTGAAGATCTTCAATTTGGATATTTGATTGTGAAAATTCTTTTAAAAAGGACACCTACTATAATAAAACGAGCAAACTATTGAATCGAATTTATCCGCATAATCAATATTACAACTATCGTCACATTCATAATCATCGTCAAAACTTAATGCCCATGGAACCTTTTACTTTTTAATGTTGTCGTGACCATCCGAAATTATATAAATATCAGTATCTGAGTTGAATTTCTGATTCCTAAATAATAAATTACTTTAAGAGCTATTTCATTCTCATTTTCGCCGAGTTTTTCTAAAATTATAGAAAATAGAGACAACTCTGTGGAGGAATAAATGGCTAAAAATTAATTTTTTTAAAAACCTTTTGGGAATTACTAAACCCTGGACGTTTATTACATGCATCTTTTTTTTTATTAAGTGTCTTAAGAGAGAAATTAGGCGCCCCGAGTAAACGCCATTCCTTAATAATTACATCGATACTTTTGCAGCAATTATCACATCTTTTGACACACTAAATTAAGGCGGCAATGATACCGGAGTGATTTTTTCCCTAAAATATTTACAAAGTAAAATGTGTCGACATCTTTGATTATAATTTTTAACTATACATATTTGAATGGATATAAGTTTGCATGCATTCTGAGCCATAACATAAGATCTTTCCTTGAATTTTATTACTTTTTTTCTTCAGTTTTATTATTAAATTGAGCTATACTCTATTTAATAGATTCATACGGAAATTCCAATCATCTCTAACAATTTATAATATTAAATGGACTCAGAAAAATAAATTCTGCAAAATGACAATTTATTATCTCTTCCCGCTCGACCTGATTCTTGATAATAGTCTTCCAACGATATGGGAGAATTCCAATGGATTACAAAACTCGTAAATTATCATAAAAGTACCGAACATTATGTTTATTAATTCCCATACCGAAACTAATAGTCGCGACAATAACGGATATATCCCCATTCATCCATTGTTGTTGATGCTGCATCCGTTTTTTTAAAGGCATCCCAGCATGGTAGGGTAAGCTAGGAATACCCTCGTCGTTAAATTTCGACGCTAATTCATAGCAAGCGACCCGTGTATGACAATAAACTATTCCTACTAATGGCTGATGATTAAATAAAGCATATACTTCAAAACAGGAATGACTCAACGAATTAATAAAATCAATCATATCCTCATGTGCAGTACTGGTAGAAACTTTAAACCTGATATTTTATATTTATTTTAAAACTTTATGTCGTAAAATAAATTTTGTCTATAAAGGCTAAGAGTAAATTTTTTATAATTTTGAGGGAATTTAAGAGATATAATTATATCTTTTTCTACTAAATCTGTGGCGGTTGCTGTTAGTGCAATAAAACGAACCTCTGGTAACACATCTCTGAGGGATGATAACTTTTGATAGGAAGGACTATGTAAGATAACAATAGAGTTACCGAAAATCGTGACCCCATTTAGAAACACAATGAGCTTCATCGATCACAACATAGGAGATATATTTTTTAATTGCGTAGAGAAAATTTAAGTTGTTAGCCTTAGTAGAATATTCGGGGCTGAGATATATTAATTTATATTTAAAATTTCCAGACAGTATTTCGCATTTAATAGCATCTTTTTCTTTTTTACTATATTTGGATGTCAAAGCAACTGCAGGAATATTGCGAGATGAAAGGTAATTAAGCTAAAACTATGATATTTTTAAAAAAACTTGATCTTCAATTAAAGAAATGAGGGGTGAAATAATGATACTAAAATGCGGTTTTATCATTGAGGGTAATTGATAACATAAAGATTTTCCTGATCCCGTAGGAAACAATATTAAAACATCGTTTTCATCTTTAGATTCATAATAACTAATTTAACCTTTTATTATATCTATAATGCAATTTTTTTGTGTTTCGCTGTAAAATTCGTCATGTTTAAATACAGAGCGTAATATTTCGTACGCTTTAACTTCCATAACACCGAAATATTTTCGGAATTCTCCGGTCCAAAGTAAATTTAGATTTAGAAATTCTTTCATACATGACAATGAACTTTAAAAGATGACCTATTTATAAGTAATTATTAGGTATTAAAAGAGGTTAGCGGCATGTAGTCGCGCAAACTCAAATAGAAATGCATGTTTGTTATTTTAATATATATCACAACCAAACTGTAAAAGCATATATAATTAGTGTATTATAGAACATGGATTATTAGATCTATTTTCAAACACTATTAAACAAAAAAAAATCAAGTTTTGTATTTACTTGAAAACTTTAAACAGATCCTAATAGAGGAAGAGCAATGGGTTACGTTTCTTTGGATGTGGGGCTTTTACGCGAAAAATACCAACTCTGCGAAAACATATATTCTATGTATTAAATGAGGTTTCTAGAACTAATTAATAAAAATAATTAAATAAATAGGAAATCAAAATAATATGAGAATAAAAGTTACAAAAAGAAGGAAAAGTGGAATGATTTAATTCGAATTAAAAACTCGGGTAAATTTGACCTTAAATGTTTTATAATTTTATAAATATTTTATAACTTAAAAATACTATAAATTAATGAAATCTTCCACATATTCTAAATTTGAAGATGCAACTGCAAAATCTTTTCAACATTTTGAAATTAATCAATCTAAAATATTTATCAAAGAGAATGGTTTGATATCCGTGGTCAAGATAATTTAAAGTTGCTAACAATCAACGGTCGTAATACTCTAACGGAAACAGGGGTAGAAATACTTTAATTGAGCGTGTAAAATGAAACAGAGCAAAGATGATGGTTGACTTTAGTGAAATCCATATTTCCTTTATGTCAAATAATTTTATTAATATATATTGGCAATTCGTTATTCATAGCCTTATAATCCGTTTTTTTTACTTTTAAAATAAGTTCGGGATCCATTGGATACGTTTTATGCCTGATTTATGTATTGCAACCAAGAAAATATTTCATAAAAAATATCACGAATAAAGAAGAGTAGAGCAGTATAGACGTTCTAGACAATTCAAAAAAGTGAAGATTATGGTTTTGCCTGTTTTATATAATTCAAGGCGAATAGATCTGGAGAAGCTCTGAAATGGATTATAAGAAAACGTGTTAAACTAGGTACGCATATAATTTTAATTGGTAAGGAAGGCTACACAAATTTATTAGCATAGGCTATACTCAATAAAAAATTTTTGGGACAGTCTCCCAACAATAGAGTTCACACCCAAAATATTTAAAATTTGTGAAGATTCTTACACGAAGCTGGACACAAAAGAGAAAAAATAGAAACGCATATAACTGGGAATTTATTTCCGAATTTCTAATCCTATTTTAGGACATGCCAGAATTATTTTCTCATTTAATACGAACTAAATATTTTACTTCAAGTAATTTCTTAATTACAAAATATCTTATATTTTTTAGCGTATCCTTCTTTTAGTTCGAAGGTAATTTTAGCGCCTATGCTTTATAATTTTCATAATGTCATATTTAATGTTTAAAAATATAATATCTTTGATTATTATTTTTTAAATCGTTATTTTCAGGTGAATTTTGCAAAATACAGATTTTTATAATCTAACTTGTTAAAACAAACTTTTTTTTTTATCAAAATTAATACTCGTTTTTTATTTTTAGTAATTGTATCATTTTTAATCAGCAGGATAAATACCCTCGAAACTTATAAATGGCCTGTAAATTAAAATAACTCCATTAAAATTCAAAATCATATTGAAACTAATTTTAATGTATATTATGAATTAACATAAATGAATTCAACAAATTATATTATCCAATCTTTTAAAAATCTTACTGGGTTTAGAATTCAATTTAACTCTATAAAATATTATCGTGCTTTAATATAGAAAAATGTTTGCTGGACTACGCCCTGTACGACAAAGTATGGTTTTTCAAAGATCTATATATGAATGTAAATATATACATTATGCTTGCTTATTAATTGATAATATGTTCAGCATTATAGGGCAAAACTTGGCTAAATTAAGAGAAGGTATAGAAGATGAATAATAGGTAATAACTGCTAAATACTTTGAGGGCTCCTACAGAAACACTATGAAAAATATATAGGAATATCTCTGGAATGTACATTAATAAATTGAATCAGAATATATTAGAATGCAATGGAGTTTTTGAAAATTATAAATTAGAAACTATCTACATATTCAATTAGATACTTTAGGCAATTAAATTAAACCGAAACCCCAGTAATGTCAATAAAAATTCTTGAAAATATTCGAAATTAGAATAAAGATGTAAATTGATAAAAACGCCATTTGAAAATTTAAATAACCAATATATTTTTTTATTATAATTTTGACCATTTTTAGCGATGACATGAATTATAAAATAATTTATGCCCCATTATGATGTACATTTACATTTACATAAAATAGATATATTTATAAGGTAAGTTATCAAACCGTACCGGGATCAAAAAGGTTGCGATCAAAACGAACTCAATCAATATTTATTATTTATTCCGCATTATAATTTTTAAAGCAAGTGTTATCTTCTGTAAATCATAATTATTTTCAAAAAAACTTTTTAAAATAAAAATATGAATATTATTCTTAATATATTAATACGTTAAAATAAAAAATATTTATTCATGATATATTATGCTTATAAAAGTAAAAATGAATCAATCAATTTTTTATATTTAACATAATGTTATCTTAATTATTTCTATTACTTTCTCAAATTAAAAAATTTTATATTACAATTTCATACGATAGTTAAAATAATAGAAACTCCAATTCGTCGTTTATAGTTAATGTTCTAAACTATACATGGCCAACCTGCGGCCCGCGACGATCATTACAATTTTCCAAAATACAACTGCTTTAATCTAATCTGAAGTGTTGGCAAGTTTTAGTAAGAACTGGATTAAAAAAATACTGATTTTTTATTTTGTATACTGTTATATAACAGAGAAATACTTTTAAAAA
>SGJC01000952.1:0-10522 GCA_009887335.1 Henneguya salminicola
AAGGGAGAATTCTTGAATCAAGTTTTTTTTGATTTTGCGCACTAAAAATTAGTATAATTTAGTTTTTAGTCTAATTTCGTCTAACTTTTTATTTTTCCTTTCATTTAGCTAATGACTATGATTGAATTTACACGAATACTCGATTTCGACATTACTTTGGGAAATAGAGTATAGGCATATTATAGCTGTAATAAACTCTTAAAATTAGTATTTTCTCTTAAATGAATTCCAACTCCTTAGCCTTTGTGTTTTTTTTAATACGCCTCTAGCCTAGACATTAAAGGCGGTCATTCGTATCAAAAATGGAATATGATGTTTCGCAATGACAAATAGCTGCAATTCCAAAAATAATCTCAAGATTATTTAAGAAATTCATTGATTGCATTTTTCACATAAAACAGAAAGCGAAATTATCAAACACTAAATACCTTTCTCGTATATTATTTGTTTATTAGAATATAATATTTGAGCTAATTTCGCATGACCTGTATGGTGTTACATTTTGTAGGTGTATCTTTAAAACTTAAGAAAAAAATTTAATTTTCTTTTTATCCCCATCTTCAACAACTAAGGGCGAAAATTAATGTGGCAGTCATAAAGATGAATGGTGGGAGATAAAGGTTTGATTGTAAAATTTCAATAAATGTCTAAAATTAAATTTTCAGCTAAAAATATTTTGTCTATTTTTCTGCCTTATTCTGTTTAGCATAAATATAATAAATAAATGGATATTACCTTTTTTGTACGCACGGTCATTGAGTTCTCCTTTTTAAAAAAAAATCGGGTTAATCTCCAGGTATAGTTCAATGTTGATATGGCGCGAAGGAGCAATAAGCTTAATTTAAAAACGCTGACAGAGGCTGAATACCTAGAAATATAACTGATTTATTAACAAAAACAATAACTGGATGACGAATGTAAACAAAGTCTACTGTTCAATTTTTTCTCCATTTTGAAAAATTCACATTTCATATTAGATGGAATATGATATAAATAGAGATGAAACAAAAATCAACATAATATTTAATTTCATGTATTATTGAATATTAACAATTAATTTACATTCCTAAAACAATTATTATTCAATTACATAACAATTCGAGATCATTATTACGTAAAAATCAAAAAGTGACGAAAATGAGTGCAATCGCTGGAAAATATAATAAACATGTGGACATTTCGCCGCACACGATTCCACACGAGACACTTTGTGTCAGCCATTTTATTTATTGGTATTAATTGATATAGATTATATTTAGCATCAAATAATATTTGGGCTTATTATTTGGTGCATAATTGCTACAAATCTTGTTTTGAATATTTTTTGAGCCTTTCTCTTTTTTAAATTACTTCACATTTAATTCCAGCCTTTGCTATAATCGATATGAAAGGTATAAAGTGATTAATATTCATAAAGGAAATAGGTTTAGCCTGGTCCATCACTGATGCCAATCATAAATTTATAATATACGAATATATTTAATAATTATTCTATGTATTATTTGATATTCAGTAGAATCTTTGTTAATTTATACTACTAAATAAAATGGCCGAGCAAAAGATCAGGTACAATAATGGAAGTAAAGAATAAATACTAGCGTAAATTTCCCCAAAAGCCGACGGACTAAACCAGTGGAGCTTTCGTAATAGAGAAAATTGAATGAGATGATGATGATGGAATGGGAAAAATTAATATTAAGTTCCATTATTACGTCTACGCGTGCGTATATTATCTCTTATTAGTGATTAATTCGAAATTTGCATGTGACACTAACATCGGACTAAAAAAATAAAATAAAACTATTTTTTTCGATAAATCGTAAAAATGTAATAATAGTAGTTTGATACAAAAACATAAGAAAATTATTGACTTAGTAATTATCCGATTATCTTAACTGATGTATTTCGACGTTTTAGGCTAGTTAAGTGTGACTAAGATAATAGTACAGTCGCACAATTACAAATCAAACAATGTAAAAATATTAAATTGTTCTAAATGATAATTAATTAAACAAGTGTAAAAACGGTTAATTTTTCATTTTTTTATCATATTATTCGCTTTTTGTCGTAATTTTTGATAAAAAATGGAGAATAATAAGAAAGCGTTGATTACTGGCATTACTGGACAAGTATGTAAAAAAATTTTAATCCCAGGATGGATCTTATTTAGCTGAATTTTTGCTGAAAAAACAATACCAAGTTTGACAAATTTAATTATTTAGGTTCATGGAATTATACGACGCAGCAGTTCATTTAATACGGGTCGAATTATTCACCTTTATACCGATAAAAACAATTTTTCATCTGGTTATTTAATAATTTAATATTCAGACAATTTAAAGCTGCACTATGGGGATCTCACTGATATGTCAAGTCTTTGTCATATCATCAGCAATGTTCAACCGGATGAAATCTATAATCTGGCTGCCCAGAGTCATGTTAAAGTTTATTAATGGCCTTGTTTATAGACATCGTTTGAATTGCCTGAATATACATCAGATGTCGCTGGCATGGGATTTATCAGAATACTCGAAGCTGTTCGTGCAGCTAAAATAGAGCAAAAAGTTAGGATATACCAAGCATCAACGAGTGAAATGTTCGGAGATTATCCTATTCATCCTCAAAATGAGAACACGCCTCTTCAACCCTGCTCTCCATATGGTCATATAAATATATAATAATAGGTGCCGCAAAGGTGTATGCACATTACATAGCAAAAATATATCGGGAAGGTTTTAATATGTTCATTGCCTCTGGGATTTTGTTTAATCATGAGAGTCCTAGACGGGGAGAGAATTTTGTAACACGAAAAATAACGAGAGGCGTTGCTAGAATATCACTCGGCTTATTGACGCATGTATAATTTTTCACGTAAATAGATTACGCTAGGTAACCTGGATTCCTATCGTGATTGGGGGCATGCAAAAGATTATATCGAAGTTTATAGTTTTAATTTACATTAGGCTATGTGGATTATGCTCCAACAAGATAGGCCGGATGATTTCGTGATTTCTACTGGCATTACTACTAGTGTGAGAGAATTCACCGTCAAATGCTTTAAATATTGTGGGCTTGAATTAACGTTTTCTTATCTATATTTAACCCTAGGTGGCAGGGTAAGGGGCTAGAAGAAATGGCAATCGATCAAGACAATATTACTCGAGTTATGATAAACAGCCGCTATTTCCGTGCCAAGGAAGTTGTATTTGATATTTCCGTGTGTTGATAGGATTATTTACAAGGAGATTCAAGTAAAGCCCATACGATCCTTAACTGGAAACCAAAAACTACCTTAGATGAATTGATCAAAGAAATGATAGATTCGGATATTGAGATAATAAAAAAGAACCCTTCGTTATAAATTCATTATATTAATTTAAATCTAATAAAATTGCGTACACCATATTAATAGTTTTTGTTTCATATATTTCCATCCACATTTTTTCTTAAATAGGCACATGAATCGCATCACTCTATAATCCCTAGTTTCACAAGCTCTACACATTTTTGCAGTTAATTCTCGTTTTTTATCTTGACAAAATCCTTGTAGTACATATCGAGGGTATTGATATAAGCCATAGTCCATCCAGTAATAATTTATTTGGCATAAAAACAATCTTTTCAGAAATAAGACTATTTTTTTATGATCAATTTGATCTAAAATAGAATTATTCTGTGTTATATGAGTTATTGATGGATATAAACAACCCTCATTAGGTTTGCTATAAATCTCTTGTGGTAATTTAAATCTAAAATTCATTACATCAGGTTCATTAATTGACATAAAATCTGGATCGAAATAATTATTCAAATAATCTCGAATAGTTTGATTAGTTGGTTCTTTGAAATTTTCAACTATATCAACCTCGAATGGTACAGTAGGTACTATATCCCAATCATTATTCCATTTACCCAATAAATTATATGGTGGTTGAAAATTAGTAATTTTAGAATATACCCATCCATCTTCAATATCACTATAAATATCATTAATTTCTGTATTTACAAACACAATCAATAATAATAAAAAACACACTAAAATTCTCATTTATTTAAAATGAACCAATAAAGATAACTAAATATTATTTAAAAAAATTTCATTAACTGGTTGGTTATACCTTTTACAATAATAATAAATTAGTAACAATTGTATAACTGAAAAAAAAAAAAAATAACGTTTAGACAAATTAATTATGTTTTAATCTAACTATACAAATATTACATTATTTTTGTCGATTGCGTAAATTTCATAATTAATTCCCATCTCTATTCCCTACAAATCCTCAAAAGAGCAATAAGTTTTTATTTCTTTATTCCTTTGAGTGAAAATCAAATAATACAAATTTCAAAGTAATCGATTTTAATTTATTTAATATAAATAATTTATGATATTTAATTTAAACAAATTATGTAGGTATTCAAAAATCAAATGTAGGGGATTCGATTTAAAAAATACATAATTTAAACGGTTCCATTCAATTTTTGTCTGTTGAAACAAACGATTTTATTTTTATAATAAATATTAATCTCCGAATCGAAACCCATCTTAAATTTTACAAAATACTGAATTTAACTTCAAATTAAATTGACAAATATTCTCTATATTTTCAATTATTTTACTTCACCTAAAAATATTAATCGTTATATGTCACAAATATGCATATGAATTTTAATGAGACAAAAAGTATTCATTTTTGTCTCATTTAGAACGATTCAATATTTAATGATTTATTTTTCAATATCGTTAGTTTGAAAGAAAAGGTAATTAGCATGATACATTAATAAGCGTAAAATACTTCCTTTTCCAGTGAATTATTCTAGAGACGTGATATCAGTTTAAACTTTCAAACGCTGTATGGTATTTAATTTACTTACCAAGTTAACGGATGTATGGATATTTTTAACACCAGTAACCTATGAATATGATTCATAAAAGTGGGGGAATTTTGTGTGTTTAAAGAAGCTGAGCCGGAAAATAAGACATTTTTTATCGCGTTCGTAAAAGTTGATTTATTCGTTATATTTTATATCATAAAATGTGCTAATTGATGGAAATGTTAGGGGAGCAGCAGGGATGAGTGGCCATATTACATAGGCATTGATTGCGCATGTAATGAAACAGAGTATAACGAATAAGGGGAATTTGGAGACAGCAGTAACAGTAGTGGCACCAGCTGATGGGAAAAACTCAAAAATACTGGTTTGCTAAAAAATGTCATTGTGACTCTGAAATTGCGTGAAGATGCTGTAGCTTCGGGCGCCTATTCCAAGTAGTTTTCGGTTACGCAATTGATTTTACTGATAAAAAAAAATTATACTTTGAAAGGAAAGGTATTTGAACAAACTTACGTTGCTGAAATTAAAAAATTCATTGGCCACGTATTAGTAATGAATTTACACAATTTGCTTCAGCTTCAAAAAGGGAACGGCTGTTCAGTTTTTGAGAATGTCGTAAATTGCTTAGGTATCCCGTCAAAATCTATTTACGTTTCTTTGCCCAAACTTCCATCTAGTGAACAGTAAAGATTATACCAAACGCTAAGACCCAAGCCACAACAGACCCTTCAAATTGAGTCCATATATCCAGAAATTACACAATACTTTCTCAAGTAATTACTCACAACACAGGGCGCATGCGTTGAACAAGGGTATGATTCTCTTTAAATGACGATCCTCAAATAAACATTGCTTTCCCATTAAGCCATTCAATATAGACTTAACAATTTGGTTGGCTTATTTCACATGTTGTTGATATATTATTTTAATTTCAACATTGTATGGACGAGAAAGGTATAAATAGAAAGTATTAAAGCATTTTTTTTACAGATATTGATAAGAGATTACTGCCTGACGATAACCCCGTCATTTTCATTTATAATTTCTCAGACCTTCTACTGCTGAAAAAAAAGCATGCAACATATTGGATTTTTTTGTGCTTGACAAATAAAAAAGAATCGGGATTGATTTCCAACAGAGCTTTAAATTAAAGGCAACTGAAAAAAATTGACGAAGGAACATGCATGATTGAGACACCTTGGAAACGCAAACGTTATTTTTTTGAGGGAAATTCGAGTATTCTCTTGATTTATTTATTTTTATTTGATATAAAAGAGAAATTTCTTTTTAAAATTGATATTCGCCGTTTGTTGTATTTTAGTAGTTAGAAACGAGCTTCGACATGTCTTGTATGGTTAGCAGTATTCTGTAAGACAAAAACTTATGTAAAAAATGATTTTATCCTTTTAGATATTGATTAAGATAAAATAAGGACTTTGTTTAAATTCACAAAAATTTAAACGCCAGCATTGTGAGAAAATATATACACACCTAAACTATAACTTGATATGTATGCGATTAACGATATTTTACACTGTATAAACTAATGTCTATCATTTTTCGTATGACCACAAATTCGCGGATGGAGAGATATATTGATCTGCTCATGAGCCCGCATCATTTTTTGATGAATTTTTAATTGTCTTAGAAACTGGGAATTTAAAAAAAAATTGCATTAAAATACGTAATAAAGTTTTGTGTGTTTATAACATAAAGGGGTTTATATGATTTCTGATTACTCTTATTTTTAAGATAGAAACCTGAAAGTTTACATTTGAACGTTATTCAAAAGCCTGAAAAATAAATTTTTTTTTAAATATTGCCAAGATTTAGGTATCTTTAAAATATTATTTGGATATTTTCGCATAAATAGATGCAGGTTTAGCATTTTTAGGGCACGAAATACGTTATATTTTATAAAATATTACACTCCCAAAATTAAGATTATTACTTTCACACTTATAAAATAATAATAAATGTGTAAATTCGATGTTGATACTTTCTCTTTATCAAACGAATAAAAAAAAAATTTATAACAAAAAATCCCGTGAAAAACAAGGAATTCATGCCTTTTGTTTTTATTATAGTTTTAAATTAATGACATAAAAAGCTATTGTAATATATGTTTTAACTCACAAAATTTCTTTCAATTTTTTTTAGCAATGTATTGAGAAATATAATATTGATAAATACAAGAATGTATTTCCCAAATTTAAACACGTGATAATTAGTATTATAATAAAGGAAAAGTTTGAAATAAAATAGGTTTCCGATTTGATTTAAATATATAATATTTTAAATGAATTAGTATTTTTATAAGTATACACTCGGTTGCTTTAATAGGATAGATCTGTTCGGTAGGAGTCGGCACAAACAATAACTGATTGCGTGCAACTAGAAAACAAAATTAAATCCCTTTGGCCTATTTTTGAAATATTGTGTTTTTTTATTTTTAATATAGTTTATAAATAAAAAAAAAACTAACTTAGTTGAATTATTATATTTTGTAACCACAAATAAATTTTATCAAACTACATGAAGACAGAATCGAGGGTACTAATCTAATCATTCAGTTAAATATCAATTTTATATTAGTTTAAAAACATAAAAAAACTCCTAAAATTATAAATTTAAACGAATCCTATCCCAACGTTGAAATAAAAGGTTAATTTTTTTTATTTATACCAGAACGTTATTAAAAAAATGGGAGAGTTTGGACGTTTGAATCATTTAAGAAAAACGATAATTTTAAAAGTTTTATTCGACCCTCTGATATGCCTAATGAATATTCCCTCAAAAAGGGTCAAAGTTGTGTGTGCTTTTTTTGTTCAATCCCTGCAATTGACTCATTTCTGAGCCCTCTTTATAAAATTTTTCATAATTTCAACATACGAGACCTTGTTGAGAGACGCTTTTGAAAATATCTTGCTTACATTAAATTATGCAATTGTTTCTATAATATTTATAATACTCTACCATGACTTCATAATGACATTGAATTCATAAATTAAATTATGATTGTGGCTCTACATTCTCACTAAAATATGCGAATTTTATCTAAAGACTTAAACGAGACAAGGTACTCATTTACAAAATTCTTTTGCTTACAACTGGAAAATGAATTGAAAACTGAATTCATTTTAATTCAAAAAATTTGGATTATGTCTTTTTATTAAGATATATTTACAGTATACCTTAATCAAACTATACCTCCAGAACCGATAGAAATCTTACACATTTTAAGCATGCTTCTTTAATCAAGATTTGACTGTATATCTTGGATGTTTGGATTATTTTTTCAACATTAACTCAATGAGCAAACTCTTATTACTCTTTTCGAATAACACATAATTGTCTTCAAATTGGTGTAAGCCTTATTAGAGAATTTTTTTTTTACCCGGACTGTATGTGTAAAACCTTACTGGTTTCTTTCAAGAGAGGCTTCACGGCCTCCCATTCTGCCCTGATGCAAACGCCAGTTTAACACAACTGCCAATATTCAACGGTAATGTCGAACTCTCCCCCACTAAACATTGCACCCAATCTCTTCCCTATGGAACACCGTGTCACAAGAGTATTGGATTGCAGGGCAGGGCTAATAAGAGAATAGTGCCCATAAAAAGACATTCGGAAGTAATGCGCGTGGTTGCCACCCTTAAATCTTACTCCCTATTTTTTCTTTATTTATTTATAAAACTAACACGTTGGCATTAAGATTCGAGCCAAAAAAAGGGAAAAAATATATTCTGATTGAATTATATTATTAATTTAATATGTTTTTTAAGGTTACTATAATATAATCCAAAAATGACTGATTGAGCAAGTTGCAGCGGCTCAAACATTATCAGAGGGAGGAGGTAAAGAAGATAATCTGGATCAGTTTCGGAAAGTATCCATAGTATTGATACACCGGTGCTCAATGATTTCATTGATAATGAAAATAACAATGCCATTCCTTTCTCTCCTGTTTTTGAAATTCGACCATTCCAATCTGCAAGGATAATTACAAAAGAAACTAATGCATGAATAAGACAAATAAAAAAGGTTAGACCAACAATGGAATGAAATCCTATATCTACAATAGTTTGAACGTCTAAGGATATTGAAATACTGCAAAACACAATGTAAAGTAGCAACAATTTTCCAATTACATCTAAATATTTCTTTTTAATGAAAAAAGAAGGAAAATAACGCTTTATACATTGAGAAAGTAATATAGGAATAACTATAATTATGAAAAGAATTATGTTCGGTTTCACAGATATTATAACAGAGGCAAACGATTTTTTAACTAATAAAACAATCAGGCACGGACTCAAAACAATAGAAAGCATGTTTCCCATAACGGAAATAGCAATTGCCAATGATTCATCGCCCCTATGAATATTTGTTATAATTAATCCAGCAGACACAGGCGGAGGCAGGCAAGTAGCAACCTAAAATTAAATAAATATTTATACAACAAAACCCATGCACATATTTTCAGATATTCCAATAAAGTGCATAAATAACCCGAGCAAAATACCCATAATAGGATATAATATAAAGGAAATGCAAACCATTAACATCATAATTTTACGATTTTTAAAGGATTTTAAGATTTCTACCCCAGATACATTTAATCCAGATATTAAAAATATCAGGAAGATTGCTATTTTTGTTGTAATGAACGGGAATAAGGGGAAGTCATTACAAGCAATATCCGGAAACACAACTGACAGTATCACCACTGCGAGCAAACCAATGAAAAATAGCCATAGAGACAAATATTTATCCATTCTATTTTGTTTTTTATATATTTATAAAAATGGAAAACAAGCAATTAATTTCCAAAATAGATTAAACGAACAATTTCGATAAAAAAACATTCGTTTTTGAAAAGTCAAAATTAATTAAAATAAAATGAACAATGTAAATAATTAAGTAAAAACCTACTTGAATGATTTTCATTCACAAAGAAGCAGAGATTAAGAAATCAATTAGAAGCCGTAGTGGCCAGAATGTATTAATATCTTAAACATGAGGTATTAAATATTAAAATGAGTTTAACTTGGGTATAAAATAAAGTAATGAATTGAGAAGGAACAAAATGTTAAGTTTGATTTAAATGATAATTAGCTTTAAGCCTTTGCGCAGAATCGTTAAATATGGCGGAATTAAATTTTTGTTAAACTACTTCAGAAACTTTGTAATCAATTTATTTTGAGTTTTAAAGAAAAAACTATGGTTGGCATTACTCTTTACGATTGTACGTTTTTTAATGCGGCGCATCTGAATGGCGGATTCAGTTGTATTTTCGGTTTAATCGTTTTATTCTCTAGCCAGTTCCCAACCCTCCATAAATGCGTTTTTATTTTATAGTAGCTTTTTTCAACTCTTTTAAAGGAATTAAATTTTTTTTATGTCATTTTATTAAATTAAAAAACATGTCCTTTTTATACTCATTAAAATAGCTGTGAACATCAATAAATATGTATTCATAAAAAAATGAACTAAGTTAGGTATTCGAACGAATTAGGTGTTAGATTTGTACTTTTCTCGGTAAAAATGACTTATTGGGGCAAGCCGCCACATGCGCATACGAATTGGCGAATTTTTGTATCGACGCGTCCATAAAGATAAAGATATTACCACCCGAATACTGAGGGATATAAAAGACTACTATGCCTAAAATATTAGATTAAAA
>SGJC01000953.1:0-10517 GCA_009887335.1 Henneguya salminicola
ACTAATTGTAATTGTACAAAAAAATATTCAGTTACATGCTCTTTGATACCTAATCTAATATTTTATTTTATTCTTCACACAAAATAATTATTTCCTCTGTTTAAATGAAAAAATAAAATTTCAATATTTATTTTTCTTGTTTGAAATCTCCACGCTGTTGAAACAAACTGGTGGACGGAAACTAAGAAGTGTGCGTTTTTTTTAAGCTGGACATCACATGGTCGATCTTTGCTCAAAGTTTCAGGATAAAATGCGTTATAACAACAATATACTGGATACTCGCTATAACGCGGATTCGGATATAGCGCGGATCCTACCATGGATCTGAAAAACAGCGTTATAACGAGGGTCCAGTGTATTCAAAAAGATTCTGAACGATTTTATTTAAAAATATAATTGATTTTGTTTCAATTCCCATATTCTAATATGGTTTAATATTATTTTATGGAAAACAATAAGACTTTAAGAAAAGCTGTAAAAGAACTAATTTCTCACTCATATTTATGAGAGAGTTGCAATAAAGATGATCAGTTTATTTGTAATCCTTACCTTCGAGGTAAACGATGAGCCCTCATTTTGCAGATTTAAAAAAATTATAGATATAAATTTTGCAAAGTATTTCACGATGATCATCAATTTCGGGCTATAATTCGTCTATTTTACAAACTGAGAATTTTACTTTAAGATATTTTCATTACCTTTACCTAGTTTGGAGATATAGTTCTTGGAAATATAAGATGATCGGGGGAGAAGATTAATGAAAGAAGTGAAACAAGGTTTGGAAAATCTATAGAAATATAATAAGATAAATTATTTGGATATTCGAAAATTGGCTTCAAAATTGTAATAAAATAATGAACGAATATTCGTCCTTGATCGACCAGGAGGAAGTGGTAAAGCGTTCATATTTAAATGTCTAATTTCTTTTCACGTATAAATTACTAATTTATATTTTAATTATTAATGCGTCCTTAAAATAAGAAAAAGAAAAGTGTTTTGTTGAACATGGTTGAAATTATTTCATACAACGCTTTTTATGTTCAATGTACAACCGTAGAAATGGCTGAGGAGTATTCCGTAAGATTTATGAAGGAACAAGTAGCCATTCTGGTGAAAATTTATTATTTTTTGGTAAATTTTTTTCTGATGTTTCTTTTTACAAATGTGCCTCACCTTCAAAGATTTATTCTTTCAGGTTCAAATTCACGTTAATTTCGTCCTGCATGTAAAATATTAATCAATAAAAAAAGGAGAGTAAAAAATTTAATACACCAATTGTTTATTATATACTTGTGATTTCGTTATAAATTTTTTTTGAAATCATAAATAATTGGGAATCGAGAAACATTTTACAGATTTGATTTTAGCAACGACTCATGTATCTGACAGAATTATATTGTTCAATCCCTTCTAAAGATATTCTTGTGTTTGATGATCAAATGCTGAAATTTAATTGATTGAGAAGTTGATACATACAGGAATATAGAAGCCGCTAAACTATCGAAGAGTGGATGGCAAGGGCAAAAATGTAGAATTATAAAATAAAGTTTAATTTTCAAATTTATTAAATTTTCATGAATCTCATAGTTCATAAATTATATCTGAAAGTAAAGTCTGTTGTTAGGCTGATTCATAATTTAAGAACCACGGATAGTATACACCGCGAGCCAATGCCCTTTTGGTACAACAATTATTGAGGAAAGAGGTTAAATAGGAGATTTGGGTAGGATTCACACACCGCTGTATATCTTGGAATTGTGGTTTACCTGGCGCCGGGTGAAGGACCATGAAGCCACTGTCGAAAGAAATCAGTAAGATTTTACACATCCAGTCCGAGACCGAAAAATAGAGATAGTTTCTGCAATATCAAAGTGAGAAATAGTTCGGTTACGTAAACATTCACTTTTATGTAAAATTTTACGTGGGGTGCTGCTGAAAACGTTTTATTTCTTCAACGCGCTAAATTAGATTCATGCGGCACTTCAGTAAGTAAATTAACCTTCCTATTGTATTGACAATAATTTCAAATATTTTTCAGTTTTTTCATATCTAATAACTATAAAAAAAATAAAAGGGAAATATTTTAAATTATGTCGGGATATACATCAATAAACCATTATTCATGTATGGCCAACCGTATGTGGCGGTATTCAGGTGTCCATCAAACAAAAAGGCGCAAAACTTTAAAGTTCAGAAAATGTAAATAAAAAATGTCGTGTGTGAAATACTATAAAAACCGTTTTTTTTATCGGCGTTTTAGCGCAATTGGTAACATCATTTTCTTTGAGATCAACGAAGTTAAGCAACTGTAGTCGATGCCAAACATTGGGTGGCTTACTCAAAATAATATGTAGGGATGTCCTTTATATGAAAATGGATGATTTTTCATACGAAAATAAAATCCATATTTAGTAAGGTAGAGGTAGGATCCGGAGCGTATGAAGACTCCCAGGGAATAAAAAATTGTGTTTCTTCGCAACCCCATATAAATATAATTTATTTACTAGAATTTGGGCATATTTTTGTCAAAATAGTGTACCGGTTTAGATGACTGGTGGGTAAAGACACTGGTAGAGAAGTGAGTGACCCAAGTCAGATAGTGGGGTGGAAGAAAAACCATGCTAAAAAATATAAAAAGATTAACTAAAATATGAAACGGTTTTCTTCAAAATAGGGTATCGGGGGTGAGATCATATATTGAATTTGGAGGCTAAGAATTTAAAAGATGCGATTATTTTCTGCAAAATTTTTATTAAGCGAGCCTAAAACTTATACCAATTGTCTGTCCCGCTCAGATTTAACAACAAACATTGAATGATTTCGTGCTTAACAAATACTTTGGAAAAGAGGAATTTATTTTATAACTAAATTTTGACTTTCGTTAGCAAATATGCATATAAAAAAATTAAAATATGTTCATTTTATTAAAGGGAGCAATAGAGCGGGTGCATAGAAAAGGTAAGGAATCTGGAGGTTGGAACTGGGCGTTTTTTTCTTTTATAACATATTTCAATGAATATATTTGATTGTTTCGAAATCGTTAAATGGCAGGAGAAGGGTGTTTCAAGTTGCAGTTCTTTTCAAAATTAATAAGCGAACATTAATCATAATCGACGAGTCCATTTAATTTGATGAATTTAAACAATAATACATCTACCACAACCAAATTTAAATTAAAAATTGACCTTAGGCGTAGATATTAAAAAAGGAATTTTTATAAATACAATTTCGAAATTTAGTTCGACTTAAGATGCTTCTTTAGCATCTGAGATACATTTTGGTCAGCGAGAGCCCCAGAAAAAAAGTATCGAAGCAAGAAAAGAAATAATTATTCAGCATAAACCACTATTAAATGGTGAAAAAATTTGGCAGGCAGTTAAATGACTGATATACTCTCTTTCACTAATAATATCCCTTTAGAGGGCGTAAAAGATCAGATTTCCCACTGAGGTTATTCCAGTAAAAAATCAAAAATATGTCAAATTGAGAAAAAAAGATTGAAAAATACCTATCTAAAAAACTCCTAATCCACCTTTTGCAATCCCCACACATCAATCGAATGACATCGACTATTTTATATGAGATTTATATATATTGAGGAGATATGGTTCAACCTTTATGGTAGTTAAAACTTCGACCCTCACCTAAGAAAATTCCTCCTGTATTAATTTAGACACCCAAAAAAGTCAAAACTTATCATGCTAGGCTGCCACATAAATTAAAGGAGTTGGGTTTTTAAATTATTAAAAAGACCTGTAAATAATAGAGCTGGGGGGATACGGTGGAGTTTTTCAAGACAAACCAGCTAGACGGCCAAATAAATCCATAACAATTAAAAATAAAGTTTAAATCAACAACTCGATTATATTAAGATTTTTTTGCGTCAAACGACTCCCGATTAAAATATCTACTCCAACTATACTCTCCTGCATTGAGTTCAATCGAAGAATATTTTTCAAAATTAAAAAACGCTATCGATATAGCAGAAAACATACCTAGCAATATGACAGAGTTAAAAGGGGTAGCTTATTGATTCAAGAGTATGATGTAAATTATCGAATCGAGGGGTATTTTATGCACATGCAAGGATACGTCCAACCAAAACAAAGCTGAGAATCCTTTTTAATATTTAAAAAATTATTTTTTCTTCAATCTGTAGAAATATAATTCAGTAAATTAAATTTTAACCAAATTTAATAAATTTTCTTGGTAATCACCAAAATAAATTTGTAAAGGATTGTGATATTAAGTTTGCGGAATTATAATTTTTTTATTATGATATTTAACTTTAACAAGAAAGAGAAAGAAACTTTTTACTAAGATTAATTAATTTATAAGTATAATGAAAAAAAATTATTTTTCCATTAATATAATTTCCGTTTAAAGTCGAGTTTTGCCTTATTTCAATAATCAAAAGGATAAATTTTCAATCGCCTAAGCGGGATATTATTTTCACATAGACAAAGACTCAGTTTTTTAATTGACTATTCAGATGTAACATAGTAGAAACATTAGTTGTGTCAATATAAAAATGTAATGTCGTGCAATTGTTTTAAAATAGTATAATCATTGACATGGATGACGTCGGTGGAAATCCTTTTTCCTCATGGAGGCTTTATCATTAATTTTTAGTCCTTGGCATGTGTGGTGTTTTTAAAAATGTTGGATTTTATCATACTTTTTGAATCCAATCTCAAAACTTGTTATATAACTACTATTGCGGAAAAATAGTTTGGGGCGTCCCTAAAGAGTCTGTAACGCCGTTTCCCGTTATATCAACGAAGTTAAGCAACTGTCGGTTACGTCAAACTTTTGGTTATGTGCTCAAAGTAATATATTGGGGTATCCCTAATATACGATACTAGGCTCGTTTTTCTACAAGTATCAAAAGGATTTATGGTACGGTAGGTATATGATCCAGTGAAGAAATTCATGGAAATAAGCATTCCTATTTCTTAGCTATCCACCCCTTATTTTCATAAAAAAACAGGAGCAAACACGATAATACTAAATAGAATAAATTAAAAAATCTTTAAATAATTTTGAATACAATATAGGCTCGCTCGTGTTGAGCAATGAAGGGGTATCGACAAAGGGTAATTCCTTATGAATACCATACATATTATGATGATTCTTTCCCCATATTAGTAATTTTCCGCATCCTACAATATTGATGAAATAATTAACTTGTAATCGCAGAAGCATTAAGAGAACAAGCATCAATATGCGAAATAGGGTAAGATGGTTTAAAAGTATTATATTTTCCCGCCTTTAAAGATTTTGGTACACCTGGCCCACCATTTCCCCATACTGCCAATATATTATCACCTATATGATTATATAATTATACTAAGAAGTGCAAGACAGAAACATGATCCTAATTTTAACTGCCTCGGATGCATAGTTGTTAAATTACATTTAGTGGGAATGCAAATCTTGAATCAATGACATGATGGAACCCTATCCTGATCAGATTTTACAAGAAGTTGAAGTTGTTCATTATTACCCCATGAGTACCATGAATAATTATCTAACCGTTTTATATGAAAATAACTAGACCGGTAAGGGCAAAATTGAAATCATCCCCACACATTATGTCAATAAAGCGTTCATCAGTAAATGGAATTGTTATTTTAATCCAATTTGTACTAAATTCCCCATCAGAAGTGCCTGTTTAATGGGTGCATCTTACCTAATTGCCCATCCGTGTTACAACCACAACCATATAATTCTCCTTCAGTTGTGAGTAGTAATGTGTGATCGAGACCGCATGCGATCTAAATAACTTCATAAATATCCTATCTTTGCAATAGAGGTATTGGACCCTGGTAAAGGTTGCCGACTTAAATCGCCGATGGGATTCGTGTTGCAGAAAAATCCTCTTTGACCTAGCGTATAGTTCCCTAAACTCCACACTGAGTATGCACATTAAAATATATTACTTAAGTCAGTGTTTTTCTTGAACACGATCATATGATTCAAGCCAGTAGCGAAGCTTACTGGGCGGTATTGTGAAAAATATTTTGCGTATTCTTTCTCGAAATAGGGAGTCTCTAAAATGAGAATAACCTAAAATGCCATTTTTACTAATTTTATGTGCGCCAGCTTGATTGGTTCCACGCATCGGCGCTAAAATTCGTAGAGGATCGCTTCTCTGCGTTTCTTTGCAAAATGTTTGAGAATAAAAATATAGAATATTTTTAAAGTAATACGACCCTGTAGGCTACAATAATAATTTTAAATTTTTACATGAAAATCTTGAAATTTTTCAAAATTAAATTCTATCCTATTTTGAAAAATAGGGTTAAATGGAAAATTTGATGCAAGTTTACCTACTGCATAGAATTTTCTTCTGCATATCATATTTTATTGATATTAAATATCTTAAAATGATAAAAAAATATAAGCAAATAGTAATTGCAAGGAACCAGCACGCGCATGCGATATTAAAATTCAATTTTTTGCAACAGCCATTTTTTATAAAATTAGTCGTGTTTTAATTTTAATCATATCTATTAATAATTTTAACTGAATTTCAATTTAATGCACCCTAAACACGCACATTGTTTAAAAAACATCATTACTATTTTTGTAGAACGTATTCAAATAAAATGTTGAAAGGGGGTCTTGGTGCAGTTGGTATCCCCATTTTCCGAAAGATCATCGAAGCTAAAAAACTATCGGTTTTAACAAGCATTGGGCGGGGCACCAAAAATTAAATATTATTAGGCTCTTTTTATAACAATATAGATGTTTTTTCCTTCGAGAACCCAATCAAATTATGGTATCGTAAGGGTATATTCTGGGAAGAAACGGGGACTCATATAGCACAAAAAATTCGTTCTCTTAGCCTCCCTCCTTTAAATAAAATTCTGAATCTGTTCTAATTTAGGTTCAACTCCCATATAAATCAACGATGCCACTATATCCGTATGCGCAATTCGAATGCTACGTTTTTAGTCAATCCGTTTTTGGCTTTTAGTTGAAAGATGAAACAATAGTATTTTCTAGACTAATTCAACTTTTCCCAAGAATATCCCAGGGTCCTGCAATACTAATCCAACATCGTCCAATAATAATTTTACAATGTTAAAAATAGATTTCTTGATAAGTGATATTTACAAACTTTATTTTATTGTATAAATCTTTAAAATATTAGATGTTTGCCGACATATTCCGAATTCTTGATGGAAATGTAAAATTTTCTTTCATATGAAAAAAGAAAACCCGTTAAGTAACCATATAAGAACTTGAATTATTGAAGCGTATAATCGAGGAAACAGCTACCAAAAATAGTAGAAGTATTCGCTCACAGCAGAACAACTGCACATAAAGTTATTTAACAGTGTCTCTTAACAGAAAAAAAGTGCGAACACGACCAGAGGGACGTGCACGTAAAAAAAGCTAACAGCGGCTAAAGAAATCGAGATAAAACATTGGATCGATAAAAATTGCACGATTTCTTAAAAGTATAATTCTAATAAATGTAGTCAAGAACTCGGTGCTGTGATTCGTAAATCCAACCCAAACAAAATTTTAACAGAATTTTCTTGTACATTGAAGCGAATTCACATAGTTTCTGAACGTAAAAGCACACAAGAAACCATTGATTGCCGATTGCAATACGCTTTAAGATATATTAATCTTTCAAGTAGATATTCTGAAAATAAAATTGTGTTTATTGATGAAATTGGTTTCAATGTTTCGTCAAGATTCTCTATGGGTCGATCTTTAGGAGAACATCAGCCAGTTGGTGTAATACGATCTAGAAATATTTGAAGTTGGTTTGCTATTAGCAGATCAGAAATCATACTTTACATCACGCCTTTCTGCATATAATTCTGCTAGTAATCCATGTTTTTTATTATAACTTATGGAGTGATTAAGAAATACACATATGAATTCTGCAGTTCTAATAAAAAATAATATCAGGTTCCGATTTCACAAAACTGTTGAAACACAAACGACAATTCCCTTAGTGGAATTTGAATACATGTATCTTCCTCCATATTCTCAATTTTGGAATTTGATTCAGAATATGTTTTCTGAATGAAAGGAGCATGTTAAACACGGGAACCCAAATAATAAAACAGAAATGATGAACTTGATTGAAAATAAATCAAGCCATATTAAAAGTAATCATGTCGACGGCTATAATCGAAATATATCAGCATATATTAGTGAGTGTGTCAATCAATTCGAAATATTTAATTAAACTTTATTTTTTTATTTTTCCCGCTCTCTATACCTTGTTAGACATTGCCATAAAATTCGCCTTTGATTCAAGGGAAAATATAGAGAATAGGCACAGCAACAATAATGATTATAAAAAATCTAGATCCTATACTTAATATTTATACTTTCATCCCCATTGGTACCAGAGTTTTCATAATTTATAAATGTGAAAATATATTTCTAATATTTTCTTTTATTCGTGAGACTCAACACAACATAATTCAAAGCATTTTTTGCCATTATCATATCACATATTAATTTTGACATAATCAGTATTATATATTTACTTTACTCATCTATAGTTGAACCAGCTTATTTAAATCCAATATGTATATCCCATTCAGCCACATCCCTGCTTAACATTTAACACACAGTTATTCACGAGACTATATTTATATATATTATTTTTAGTCTAAATAATGTTGGATTGGTTTTGGACGATGCTGAATTAGTCTTTGAAATCCTGTTATGTGTAAAATTAATAAAGACGTGAACTTAAACAAGTAAATTTCTTATATCCTATGGATTAGTTTCGCAATATTTCGAAACCGTGTAAGGGGGAACGTTCGTAAATTAAGTGACGCTTAGGAGGGGGAGGTTGTGTAAAAGACTTATGACCAATAGGAGAGCTGAAGTAGTTCCTTAATACTGATAAAATTGACGATGAACAACCGCTGGCCTAGGCCCAGTACTAAAAGAATTACATAAAGATTTAGTAATAGATATATCCTACGAGTATCACTACGCCAAGAATTTGTAACCTAAATGGCTAGAAATTTTCTTAAAAAAACTTATCAGAAAGAGGAAAGGATGATTCAAATATGTCTTGTTAGGGTGTTGTGTAAGATACAAGCGATCTTAAATTAAAATAAGGAAAGTATTAGTGTTGAAAATGTTGATTCTGTGTGCCTTGTTTTTTAAAAATCGTTTAACAGGAAACCGCGGGGTATACCAAACCCGTATTAGGCAAAACAAAGAAGTATCAAAAATTCGACCATGCGCTCTGTATTATGTGGAAAACAAAAAATTCGAAGAAAGAGAAAATTTTATCTTTAAGAAAATGTTGTTATTAAACTCACACAAAAATTTAAAATTTTTTGAAATAATAGCCGTAAAAAGGTTACATCTAATTTTATTTTTTATAATTTAGTGAGGTTTTAATTCTTTTTAATTTTCTTCTTAAGAATATAAAAATACTTGGGATTTTATGGAAGATCCCTACACTGTTAATTGATTACGTGTTATAAAGAAGGTGTGTTATAAAAACATATTTGGGCATTATGTCTGTACTAAGGCTATAGTTCAGCAGTGGCTTGACTTAATAGCCCTACTAGCCACATACAAGAAATCCCAAGACTGTAGAGCCACAAAAACCTTCTTTCAGACACCTTAATAAACAATGATTTCAAAAATTGTTTTTTATAAATCTTGCACATATGCGTTTTTGTGTGGTGTGTGCGTGCGTGCGTGAAATTCAGAATGAGATCATGTTTGTTATAATTTTTTGAATATTTTCCGTTCAAAAAATTTTTATAGTTAAATTTTATATGAGATTATTAATGCTATTGTGAACAGTTTTATACTGAGAACATAACAGAATTATTCGAGGATTAGATAGAGAGGAAAATAAATGATCAAAATTAACTTCTTCAATTAAGGGGTTGGTAAAATTATAATAACCTTAAACTACTGCGCAGACCTCGGATTTGCCCTTTATAGATTGATGAAATAAACTCGTGACCAGATACTGTTGCATTGACTATAAATAACTTTTTTAATTATTATTAAATTGTGAATAAATATTATGTTTTTTATCCTTCAATCATTGATTATGAATTCTTTAACTATTGGCTAAAACTGATGTGATTTAATTCATAATTTTTGTTAAGGTTTATGAATTTTTTAGGACGTATATTGAGGAAAATATTTTTGGGATGTAAGTGTTCGTTTTTGTTAACTGTTGCGTTTATCCGTGAGAGAATTCTTTAAGGGTAATACATTCCTAGGCAGACGAGGTGGGTATGAGGTTTGTTGTGTAAAACACCTACAGCCACTAATGTATAGCATTTTTTCTTTAAATTAAACTATTTTTACTTTGAATTAACCGATTTTTTTCAAATATTTTTTTTTTGAATTGCTCATTCTTTTTTTTTTTTTTTAAGCAAAATAGTTATTTATAAGAGATATCCGATCATTAAAAATATTGCGCTAATTTTGAATTAAAAAATTCTACAGTTTAGTATATAATTGCAAAGCCAATTGATTAATAGTATAGACAATGC
>SGJC01000954.1:0-10515 GCA_009887335.1 Henneguya salminicola
ATTATTGATACGAACATTTATCTTAAAGAAAATATTTAATTCTTACAAAAATTTATGTCGATAATTTTAGAGATTTTGTCAAGTTGATATTTAAGATCTTCTTTCCTTCTTTCTTCAGCAAGAAAAGTAAAACTTGAGTTAGAAAAAATTGAAACGCCTCTAAATTTACTAAAGATGTTAATTCGCTTGAATTATTTGGAATAGTCGGAGGTTCGTGGTATCTTTCTATCAAATCTTCATAATTTCTATCTTCCATTAAAAAATAAATAGAATATTTAATTAGCTTAAATGCAATCGCCTTTTTTCGTTTTTTTTAAATCTCAATCTTTATTTCGGTTTTTGTTACATTTGGCGTGCATTTAAACATGTAAATAAAATAATTTAGTTAAAGTATGTTACAATATTCAACGGCTTTTTGATAATTTCACGAAATATGGTCTCTGATTTGTTAAAAGAGCTCAATTTATCTATTTGCTAGATTCGGGTAACGCCGGTATTAGAGCCTCATTTGCTTATTCCCAAAAAAAACTACACTATGTGGCGATTTAATTTTTATAAAAATTTTTTCAAATAAATTAAAAAAAAATATACTGTTTTTAATAAATTATTAGTGAATTTTATTGTTGGAATGAGTGTTATTTAAGTGATACGGCTGCACGTGCGCGTGATTCGAGATTCAACAAATTTTAAATTCTACATTTCCCTCAAACATCATCTATCCTCACACTCCCCCACTCTTAAAAATACACATACTTGCTGCAATGTCGGTTCCACGGGGAATCACGCATTAGCTTAAGCTCCCAATGCTACTTTACTCCAACTATGACATCGCTCTTAAGTTAGTCAACTAAAAACTTGTTTTATAAAATCGAAAAAAAGGATTTAAAATTATAAAAACAACTAAACTGAACAGCCTAAACGAGTTCAGATGAGTGGGCGACTACGCAACGAGACTTGAGCGAACAAATGTTGAGCGTGTGTTGAATTTTTAATATATAGATCTTAGTCTTAGCAATAAAAAATATGAACAAATATATCACAACAAGCTTTCTAAAATTGAAGAAATGTTACTAAAATTGCGCAGTCGCATTTACATAACTGTTTTTTCTTGAAATCGCACTGTCTAAATTCTTTCACCCTCCTACAAACAGTGATTGATATATATATATATTCTCAACTAATTAATAATAATAAATAATAGCGTTTAATACATGAGCAGAGTTGAAGATTTGTTGGGAATCACGCAAAAATCTCATCATTAATTTTATTTTATCAACAATAAATCGAAATCCTACAATTTATTCTTTATCTTTGTTCTTCCCCTTTACTGCAATGTAAATTATTAATTTTAATTCCCAAAAATTACATTAACTGCCATTTGTATTGTTCATAAGCTCGTGAATCCGAATTTTGGATTATTTTTTAGATAAAAGAAAATATTGACATGACACAATTGCGAGTTTATAACAAAATAAAAAAAAGTGTTGGAATCTTAGGGAAAGTAAAAATAATGCTGCTTAGCCTTTGAAAAAAAATGTAATTTTCTTGATAAAATTAATTAATATAACAATCGTTTTTGTTCTATGGAAGTATTTAGTCGGATGAAGTTTATCACTCATAGCATTTGAGATCTCTGCAATTAATGTGAAATTAGTTTTGTGGGCGAATACTATTCCCAAGCCCGAAGCATTAAAAAGTTTATTAATTTTTGCAACACCTCATTCCGCAAAAAAACTGATGCAAAAATAGCAAAGAAATCTGTAAACGATATTTTAACGCATTGAATACTTTATTCGTTCTTCTAAGAAATTAATTGAAACTTAAAGCATAGAAGAGTTAATTCACTTTATTTTAATTGATCATTAAATTATAAATTCGCTTGGTTGTATCCTCCCGATTCGAAGGATGAGTATGTGAAGTTTCTGGGCTTACAATGATTTTTACATTTTTATTAGTTTTTATACATGATTTAAAGTTCATTTTTACGAACGGCCTGGTAACTTTATTATCTAAGGGTAAATGAATTTAAGGTTAAGAAGGAAGTATTTTACTTTTATTGATTTTCATTATTCTTAACTGGGCTGAATGACGCAATAGAACCTCCCATCCCTCCATTTTTATGAGCACGCGCGCACCGTATTAGTCTTTTCTTTTTTCTAATATTTCTATTTCGTAAAATATCATCTTATTCTTCGTTTTTTTTATTTATAATGTTATTCTCATCTATTTTTAGAGAATTTGGCTTAGTTCTTGGCGTGTTGGAAACATCAAATAGTTTGCGCATGTCCATACAAAATGTAGGGTGGTCCTATTCTACCTTTGATCCTTTGTGCGACCATTCTAAATACTTTCAATTAATTTTATACACGCGTGCCATTACTCATTAAATACATATTAATGTACATGCAACATGGGGATCAAATAACAAAGCATATTCTTTCATTTCAAGTGGGCGTGTGCGCTCTTCTCTAACCCATCATTTTTTATTCTATCTCCTTCGGACATATTCAAAACGACAAACGGATGAACATAATATTCTTATAATGGAATCTAATTACTGTTTGCTCTAAATATCATAAAAAATCAATTTCTTTCGGACATGCTTTTTAAACAATAATTGTGGACTCCTGTCCTACTGCTATTTCTTCAACCCAGTTTTCCATGCTACAGTAATCTCTTATGGTGACAGGATTATTTTTTAACAAGATTTTTAGATTCATGGGATATGATATGACGTATATAATTATAATTGTAAAAGAAAATTTATGCCTTTACCCCTCTAGGTGTCGCAGGTGTGTCAGTGCACTCTTAAAATCTGTACTCACAAGGCTTACCATGCGAAATTAGTGTGTATTCTCGCTCTACTTTTTTCTATTTTTTATACTTTTGATAGGGTGTGTTGTATGATCGAATATATTGAACACTCAGGGACCACTCTTGGATTTTTTTCAAATACTAAAAAGGGTGCATCTCAGCTGGTTATGCAAAAGGGTTAGGAGTACTTGGTTTATTTTTTTTATTCAATTACAGATTTGGTGAGGGGTAACTGTTAATTTCTAGCTGGGAAAGGCGATCAAATTTAAGTGCTAAAAGGGATAATTTTCACTTGGCCAGAGACACATTGCGGTTGCGTGAAAAAAAATAACAAAATTACCGTGATTTAAATAATAGATAGGCTTGACGTTTGAAATTTGTCGTTTTTATGATATGGGCCCCGGCTTTTAATCTTATAAAGAGAGTGTATGAAAAGTGAAAAAGGCCATAGGGAGAAGGAAAGAGGTAGCGGCTTCTTTTTTAGAAATGAACATTTTTTTGAATTCTTTGGATTTATGAGAGAATTATGGCTCATTGGGTTTAAAGGCTTATTTTTACATTATGATCGACCTTTGACTTGCGTGTTTTGCCGATTCTGCAATGTCTGGTCGCATAACTGTTTAATTTATATTTAGTACATCTGAAGTGTAGCGACGCATTATATTTTGAATTAAATTGAAAAATTTACCGATTAAATTCAACTTTATGTCGTGAACCTGCCATTTAAATTGGAGTGCACATGCGGCGCGATTCCGGTTTATTTTACAATTAAATTTCCAGCTGTCAAACATTCGGAACAAAAATACTGTAAAATTATGAAACAATTTACAAGAACAGATTGGTTTAGTATTTTTTTATAATATTGATATAAAATGTACTTTGAATAATAATTGAAGTGGGTTAGATAAAAGGGAGTAGAAATGCATGTAGAAAAAAAATCAAGCCTTTGCCTTTTTAAGAAAACTGTAATCGCACTCTGCACGCCATTTAATAGGGGCAAGAGCGTACGCTGCTAAGTAGTTTTAGGGTCCTCTCCTTACAATAATTATTTTACATAAGTTTACGTATTCATACTAAAATAATATTATAAAAAAATATTTTCAATTTTCACATATTCTTTCGTGTGTGATTAATAAATAAATTTTTATTTTAAACTATGATATTATAAATATGATATATCATTATTATTTAAAAAAAAAAGAAGAAATTTTATCTAAAATGAGTAAATTGTATAAAATAAAAAAATTAGTAAAGCTAACGCCATTTTATTATTTTCAAACCTACCACACGCGTGCGCCATAACCTAATAAATGATATTGTTAGCTTATTATGAGTTTAGCGAACATATCACGCACATATAAATTTAATAATTATTTTATACATTATTATTATTATAATCAAACTCGGGTTGCGTTAGTACAAAAAGTCAGAAATATTTAAAAACTTTGTATTTTTCATAAAATATAATTTTTTAATATAATTACTTTCTTTTAATAATATATTTATATGAACTTTGAAGCCAAAGTCCTTTATAAATTGGAAATAATAGTTTAAATCATTGCCAAAAACAAGAATTTCTCAAAAGCACGAATTTTGTTTGTTCGGATTAGTTTCCATTTTAAGCGCATGGTTGTTACGTACAAGAATATTGTTAAGAACATTTAAAGGCTTGAAAAATAAAATTAACCCATGTATTTAATAAATGAAAAAGTTTATGTGAGAAATTTTAAAAATTTTTTAAGAGAAGCAACCTTAGTGAACTTTAGCGTATAATAAAAGTAAATTTACAAATTCAAGCTAAAAATGAACCAATTTATAAAATGGGATCAAAGGTAGAATAGGACACCTTCCCGACATTTTTAGGGCGCATGCGCGAACGTCTGATGTTTTCAACGCGCCGAGAACTAAGCCAAATTTTCTAAAAATAGATGAAAATAACGTTATAAATATACATATTGATAATATGATTATATTTTAAGAAGTAGAAATATTCTAAGAAATAAAATACTAATGTATGCGCGCATGCTCGTAAAAATGAAGGAGGGGTCTTAATGTATTATTCAGCTATAAAATGTTTTGAATCTTACAATGTTAACAAGAAAATTGTGAAAAAAACATTCCAAATTTTTTCGACAAATTTGCACTCCTCTTCATGACCGGGATAAATATATTGCCTAAAATAATTCAAATCTAATGTAGAGAATTGAATTTAGATATTCAACGCAACAAAAAATGTTCTCATGTTAATCTTTTGAGATCTTATTAAGGATTACAACCACATCCCATTTACCAGATTTTGATGGATTAGTTTCACAGAAAAAAAATATATAATTTATCAATAATTTTAAATAGTTTTTTTTTTAATATTTTTTTTGCGTCTGCCCATTATTTCGTCTCATTGACATCATCAAGTTTATTAACTTATTATCCTAAAACTAATCATTTAAAAAATCAAATTACTAAAATAACATTACAATAATTTTCAATTGTTAAGAAAAAAATAAAATTTTTTAACAATATTACGCGTTTCAAATTGACTTCAAAACAATAAAAATGATCAAAAACTTATAAAATATGTAAATAGTCATATTTTATTCTGAATTACAATTGGATAAATTTACACAAATTAGGCGACATTTTTTTAACGCGACAAAATTGTCATGCGCCGAAATGTCGAACATCAGTTTTAACGGGTCTTTTATTTCTCCCGATATAATGTGGTGATAGAAAGCTAAAAGGTTGGGCACCCATTTGTAAATTTTCATCGATTTGACAACATTTATATTTTGGGTACTTTTCGGTTATACGATCCGTTTTAAACTACCCCTGTAATTCATTGTAAATTAAATCAATAATTTCGAAAATGGGTATTTGGCCGAATCTGTAGGGAGAGAAAACAATGCTTTATAATCCCCGCAGAAGATCGTACAGAAGCTACCCCATTACCATCCATATGAAAATGAATTAGACCCGGAATGATAGAAAGCCCCACAATTATAATAAGCGACAAATGGAAATCCTATACTAAAATGGGGAATGGCAAATGATACAAACACTTAACAGTAAACCACTGCAAGAATTTCGTAGATCCAATAAGCGGAGATCATACACAAACGATCGAGATAACATGGGGATCGGTCAAAGAGGGAAACAAACGCACAAGAGCAACGCATCGTCATCTTTCGGATTCGTACATTTCAAAATATATATGGCGATCCACTCAAATAACCAAGATCCATTTGAAAATTTTTTTATAAATATTGCGGAATTTTGGCCACCGGAGATCTAAAACACATTTAAAAAAAAATACCATTTTTCATTTTAATAAAAATGGCTTGTATAACCGAATACAAACATATTTTGTTTCAGAGATAATAAATATTTCGTGTATTTTTATGTTTTTGGTGTTTTCCTTTAATACCCCATAAATATTTTGACATTTTGGGCATATCCTCGCATCCGATTTAAATATAATCGATACATGAACAACATTAATATTATAAGACTGGTGATTATGAACAATTTTTGGCAGTTAAAAACTTCACATTTACTTGAACTAAAATGTTATATTTCTTCAACCAAATACCTTAAGCTGGGCTAACACCGATCAATAGACAGTAAAATCGCCATGGTGCGAGAAGGATCAGGTTTTTGTCTCATGCTTATTCCGAAAACAGCAATTACCCAAAAAAAATCTATTTTTTATTTGGCTTCAAAATACCATGTAAATACTAATATATTTATTCACTATTATAAGGTTAAATATATTATACGCTTTTATCAGTGTGCATGATTTTTTTATTATCATTTTTCCTTCGGTAATAAGAAAATTAAAAATTTTAAAAACGTCATGGGTCAGTATATTTTATTAAATTCATAAAATCACGAATTAACAGTAATCAAAACTAAGAAATGAAATATCTTCAAATCCCACAAGGATATTGCTGTCGTACGGGACATGTGCCAGTTCAACTACTAATGTAACCAGTTAAAAACGTGTGTTTAAAAGATGTAAAAGATCTCTCCGAACCAATGATTCATTTCATATATTAAAAATAAAAATAAAACGCGCGAACAGACTTCAACCCTCGTTAAAAGAAAACACAAGAATTTTGTATCCCCACCAATAAGGGGAAGTACTCAGAAAACAACCTTTTACCGACATGCCGAATCAACTATCGGAAGAACTATTCTCAAGACTACATATTAAACATCTAAATAATGCTTCTTACCATCTTCTGATTTCAACTAAGATCTTTATATTTCTCTTGGAATTTTAAATCCAGGCACAGAAGATAAAATTATATTTGATTCAAAATATAAAAGTCAGAAAACGAATCATTGTTAGTTTTTTAACGATTTAATTTGATCATTCTGAAGAATTTATTCTGATGCCCATGTAAAGTTGTTCTTTTGATGTTCTTCCAATTGTTTGACTTCTTCAGATTTCAACATAAATAGGGTTCTTATACTATTTCTGTTGACGAAATAAAAATGAAAAAAAAAATCTGGCCCTAAATATCTCAGGTTTTCTAATTATTGCCAGAAAATTCAATGATTAATTTTTTACATAGTTTCATACGATTCCTTGGCAATTGCGCAAATGTATGATTTTTTATTTTTTATTGATTTACCGAGCGTAATTTTAATTAATAACGGCCATAAATAAATTATAAGGACTAATTTATGCTTAACCCTTTCTCCCTGTATCATAAAATCCTGAATTGATTTTTAACCTAAAATTTCTTTTTAAAAATCTAATAAAAAATGGAGTCAAAATTTAATGAGAAAACCTAAAAATAACTAAAGCCTTGAATAAAAATATCTCGACTTGAAAACTGATGATTTTAGAAGGATAATATAAACAGCAAGTAAAGATCGAGAACCAAAACCAAATGGGTATGGTTTCACATTCCTAGAGCTGGGGTAGGATGTTTTTGTACCCGATAGCACTGCCTGTGAAGAACAGGCGCCTCCCCTTCAGTCATCCAATTTTAATTTATAATTTATTTTTTATATTTTTCCTAACGGGCTAATCCCCATCCCGACTGGCAGAGTTTGAATCTGCTTACGAAATTGTGCAGAGGTCTTTTTACTTGAAAATATAATATTTGCTCTACACATAAGTATTAGGCAATTGGTTTTCAATCCCTACTAAAAAAAAAGAAAGTAAAGATCTCAAAAATTTAAAGTTTAATTATTTGATATAATTTTGTATTTTATTTCAATTAATTTAACTGTAAAGGATTTATGATTAAGGATTGAGGAACTACATTCAGAAACTAATCTGGAAAAAACCCACCATAGATTGTCATGGAGGAAGAGGAAAAATTAATGGGAAAACTAAATTACCTTAATATCTTTTGATTTTTCAAATATATATTAGATCGGAATTTATTTTAAATGAGGACCAGCCGATAGATGAGATAAAAATCCTATTAGGGTATCTTACTACTGCCCCAGTATGTTTGATTAGTTTCTTATTTATTTTAAATCTAATGCATTGCTCTCTTCAAATGATCAAAATATATGTTGAAAAAAGTGGGATTGAGTCAAGAATAATAAAAAAAAAATGATAAAAATTTTATTGTAAATGATCAGAATTAAAATCTTAAAACATTATAAAGAATATTATTATATTTTAGATTGTTACCACAATAGGGGAAAAAATATTTGCCTTACAGTTTTGTAGAGCTCTCGAAAATTTTTTAAAAATAGGAAAAAGCTAATCTGCTTCTTCTGTCTCTCTTAATCAGTGCATATGTACATATTTTCTGACGGATATATAAATAATTCAAATGTAAGAAAATTTTTTGAAATTATTTCCTTTTTAAAATAAATTAAGAGATAAATATTGCCGATATCAGGATTCAAAGAAGGACGCCTACTAGAACAAGATTCCAAACAACTTATTCATACAAGAGAGAGCAAATCAAAAAGTTATTCACTGTAAATGGATCAATCGATTTATGATTGGATTACTAAAATGAAAGATTTCAATTTATGCGTGTCAATGCCCTTGTAGTATGGCGTCCCCGACTGAAAAAAGGTTGGATCTGATATTTTTGGTTAGAGGGCTGAGAGTTTCCCGCATACGGTTAGCTTAGCGGTGATTTTAAAATTGCACTGATATGAGTCAGATGGTGGATATTGAAGCTACTCTCGAACTAGACCAGTAAGTTTTTACACACCCCGTCCGAGATCTAACAAAAAAAAATTTCAATTTATTATTTTTTTCACTCCAAATCTAATATTGAATTTAATAATAAAAATTTTAGTTTTATGTATGTTAGTGTAAGAAAAGATTGTAATGGCCTTGCTCGATTCCTTTACAATTTAAGGTTTTACTTTTTTATATATTCGAAAAAAATAGACTGAAAAGAGGCAATGCTTTAATTTTTATCCCCATCGCATAGCATTTTCGCCTTTCTTCTAATTTGAAACCCAAGTTCGACATTAATGAATTTTTGTGTTAGATTAAAAGCAACCAATAACAGCATTTTCATGGGGGCATGTAAAAGAGTCAAATTATAAAAATCCTATTTTAATTTATGTTTAAAATATTTTTATGAGTATTTAATTGAAAAAATGGCAAGACGTCTTACATGAACGGATCATAAAATATTGAATCACAAACGCATCCGTCTTTATAGTATGAACTAAGTAATCTAATTATACTTTAACATGGAAGGTTTAAACATCCTTAATTTCATAATTAATAATCGAAAATTAGTATAAGCCTTTCATCTTAATATCTCACTGCTTATGCTTAGCAATTGATGCAAATATTCAACGTTTGGTTTGAAATTTTAATTCGAATCTATTTTAGTTAAAGTTGAATAAAATATATGGTTAAGATTATTCATTTTTATAAAAATCCTAGGATTAAAAACTGGAAAATTTAACGGAAGATATTAATTGATATTGATCTTAAAAAAGGATCAACGAATGTTATTAAAATTTATCCGATTAATTTTTCTTTAAAGCTCATTATAATTTATATATGAGTCTAGAAATTTCCTTTTATGATAAAAATACTTATGATAGATTGCTTGTATTATATCATTGGAACAATTTTTAGAGTCCGAGCTCACTTTTTAATCTCATGAATCTACTTGGAACAGGAACATATGGTCGTGTTTTTCGAGTACTACATACTATTTCGATTTAGGCAATACACCTAAAAACTGTAACTGAAGTAGCAATTAAAATAATGGAATTTAAAGATGTAGAATATTTTTTTTATTAATATAGAAATATATCGACGAAATCAGTCAAGAATTAGAGATTTTAAGACGAGTAAGCTTTAGTTTTAATCTAACAATTATTTTAATATTAGAAACCTTTCAATTTATTTAAAATTTTTGGCAGATAAAAAATATTATTATTCGAACGAGTGTGTTAATTAAAAATATCATACATAACACTATACCCTGTATTATAAATTAAAGGCTTTTATATTCGGAAATCCTATGAATAATTTATTAAATAATTTCAAATTTACTTTAGATTTACCATCGACTGAATTATTAATTCTTGAGATAAAAGCGTTGAGCTCTCTTGACTAGTATTATCCGACTATTAGGTGGTTAAAACTGTCATGACAAAAGCGTTAGTTCAAAGAATGACCCCTCTAAGCAAATCATCACATCTATTTCTTCTCGGATGATGTGCCACATAGAGCAAAGATTTGAGAGATTA
>SGJC01000955.1:0-10500 GCA_009887335.1 Henneguya salminicola
ATAATTTCATGGTGCCCCCTAATTCAATCCCTTAAACTAACATGGAATTTAAATAACGACACAAAATTTAAATAAACTATTCTATTGTATTGGGGGTTTTTTGAAATTTCTTCAAAATTTCTAGGGGCTATTATAATGAGCCTTTTATAAATACCGTTACAGCCGAGACATCAAGAAAGGGGCTTGTTTGTATACAGTCTTCCAAGTAGGCCATATCTAAGAGAACGGACGATAAAACGGAATCAGATTCAGGGGGCAACGTGGGATTTAATCGAGAACGTAAGAAATGCTCAAAAAACCAGTCAATTATAAAACCGAAATACTTTTTATTTTTTTCAAATCGGTTAAATCTGATGCAATTTTTATTAATCCTTGCAAAATCGTGTAAAAGTAGATAAGATTCAATTTCTAATAGATTTTTCCTGGTGTTATTAGGGGAACACATTTGATTGATCGTTCGTGATAAAACTACAATTGTCTATATTTGGTCACAAATTCCTTACTTCAGAAGTAAAAAACAAGAGAGAACTCCCCGAAAGAGTTCCGTCTAAATAAAACTCGGCAATAATCGATTTGTCTGTGAATAAACAATAAGCCTAATGTTGTAAAACTTTTAAATACGTCGCCAAGAGTTATAATTAACTCTAATAGGGTGGGATATATCTAAGATGTTATTTAGATATAAAACCTCTCCTCTTAGAGCGTGTTCTAACAAACAGTTGTTCTTAATATGAGATAAATGGTGTAAAACTTCATATGGAAAGTAAAATGACGTAATTGGAGATACACTGGGACGCCAGATGACAAATCTATACCCGTTATGCTCATCGTCTAGATAAAATTTTATTCGAGGGGGATCATAGGTGTCAATATACGTTCGTAAAATATCATCATAACCCTCAATGATTTCCTAATCTTAAGAATAACGATAACCTCATTCAGTTTGGCGTCATTGATAAAATCAAACAAACAAAAAATTAAAACTCTATAATATACTCAGGAATAGGCATGAGAGGATAGATCAATCGCCCATTAGCGCGTGCGCGATGTAGATAAATAACTGACTACTCCTCATATTTTATCTTATAATAAGTGTTTCTGGAGTCCATTTTTATTATTCTCTATACTTATATAAATGAGATTGAAATAAAGAATAAAAAAAATGCAGTTTTTGTGAACTTAACAGCTGAATAAAAAATTTCGCGATGAAATACAAAGAAAACAAACGAGAGTTATTGTTAAACTATGAGTTCAGGAAAAGCAATTTGATTAAGCAGGGAGGCGGCGCGTGGCGTATCCGCCATTTTGATTTATTTTACCAACCAGAGTTCGGTTTAACCGTTTAGCGCACACATGCAACCACATCATGTTGCTTTAGTCCCGGAATTTTACCCTTTAATAACATCAAGCCAATAATTAGCAGTTGAGAAACAACAATGGCGCATACAACCTAAATATCTCATGCCTAGGATTTTTCTTTCACTGGAGGGGTAAAACTCACGGTGGTCGGATTATAGATGAACTTAAACCTATCTATTACTTTATTTGACCCGGTAAGCGTAACCAAATCAAAACATTTTAGATTCATTGTTCAGATGAATTAAAAAATTTTCGATTAATGAGGCAATTAAAAAGAGACCATTACTAAAAAAACCAACGACCGCATTTTGTGGAGTGCTTGCACAATTTAATTGCAATATAACAAGCCTTAAATTTCAAATATAAGCCCAAAAAAGCTCAATTCTTCCATTCAATTTGTTTCATAATTAATTCAGGGGATATTTTTATTCAAAATATAAAAGGTAGTTTAGAAAGATGAAAAAAATGAAATGAAGGGTTATTTTCAAATCCTAACCGCAGAACGCCGGAAATAATATGCTCCAGATATTTTATTAATGAGCTTTTTGAAAGATTTTTCAAATCATTTAATCTTTTGCATTCTAATATAATTAACAAAATATAATTGTAATATTTGAGAAAGGATCACAAGAAATCGATTGAAAAAGGTCCATGCTTTTTGGGGGAAAAATTTTAGTATTGTATCTCCTCCTTTTGTTCAAATATTTGTATTTCTGGTTAAAAAAAACAGAACTTATTTAGAATTCGATCATTTTTGCTTCCAAATACGCCAGACCACTGCACGAATGCGCGTTGTTACTACATCCTAGGGGGAAGAGAATGGGTGTGGAGTTTAGTATGAGATAGATATACAGTATCAAGGGTGGAGAGAGCAGTGCCCCCCTAAAATTAAGCGCATGTCAACTGAGGAAAGTGAATTTTTGCTCGAAAATAATCAGTCAGATTTAAAAAAATCCAGGTTGAGATAAAACACAATGAAATATTTAACACATCAGTTTTTTTGTCCCCAACAGATTTGTCCAGAACTCAAATAATTGATAAGTTCAGAAATCCACATGATGGCTATGGCTGAATTGTACGTACTAACGCAACTTGCCCCAGCATTTCCAATGGGACAAGCAAAATTATCCAACGGCTGGCTGCATCAAACTTTGGTAGCATAACAAGATTTAAAGTAATGGGACACTTTTTTAAGAAATTAAGTGTTTGTTTCCACACAAGAAACAAACCAATTTAAGATATAAAAGGGGTAAGATGAGTTATGAACGATAACTTCTCGTGGTAAAAAATATTCGTGTTTCTTAAATATTACCTTTCTATTGATTTGGATGGCCTAATACAGGGGCGTGAACTGTTTCTACTTATAAAAACACGTTTAAAATTTGAAATAGGCTCTTCATTAGAGTAAAAAACACCATAAACGGCATTCTTTGGCCCCATTCCCGTAAAATTCTTTAAACAAATTTAACTCTTCAAATTAACAAAAACGTCCTTTAATTGACGAAGGCCCCATCAATCTTAAGCTAATTTTAAAATTTAATATTATGACCACAATTTGTAAAAGTTTCAGAAAAACGATTCTTATATTTTCTTGCTATTTTCGTATTTCTTTAAATTATGAATATTTTGGATAATTCCCTGCAAAAATGGTTATATATGCTGTTGGTATAGTTGTTAGTTTCTCAAAAATTTTTTATCAAAAGAACACATTCGAATGTCAAAACCAAAAAAAACCGCCAAAATCATCAAAACAAAGGAACTTTGCAAATCCGGAATAAATTCAAAAATTAAAGAAATGGGCAGTGTTAAGGCATGAATTTCAATCCAACGTTCATCGATTGATAACTAATTATTCCCTCCAATAGTGTTTCCATGATACAACTTATATTAAAAGAATATGGAGGGAAAGAGATCCAAAATTTGAGATATTCTTGGTTAGTGAGGAAACATCATCTAAAAAGCCATGAAAGATATGAGCATGCGTTTTCTGCCTTCCATCCGAAACAATTAGCGACTCGTCTGACCAAAATATCTTTAGAAAATGAATTCCTAAATACAAAAAAATATAAAACTCTAATTGTTTTTTTCAAATCAATTTAAAAGGAACCTTTAATTTTATAATTTATGTATATTTTATCATATTCTAACACATTAAAATATATCAAAGTTTGGATTTCACCCATCTCCCCTCTTTTCGTCTTGATCTCAAATAATATTTTTATCGTATTAAAAATACGGCATTTTTAAAACAAGATTATTTCTTTTTTAATAAATGAGCGGTTTTTTTATGATAATCGAAATGATGGCGATAAAAGGTAAAATTATTCCTTACCCGTCAAAAATATAACAAAAACATTGGATTAGGAAAGAAATTGTATCCGAGTATATAATCTGAGTAAGACAAAAAATATGATTAAAATATAAAAGAAAAATGCACCGTTAAATTATTCAATTTAATTTTAATCCTAAAATAATCTTTGAACTAAGCAATAAATATAAATAAAGGTTTTGAAATTGTGTGCCGAATGACAAGTCATCCCTTTGAGAACACTACAAATCATATGCAGAGCATATATATAGATCAAGAAAACCTATTCAATGGCTATTTTGTTAATAAAAATGTTGAACAAATTCAAACAATAGACATCGGCACCCATTCGTTTCAATCGGAGTAAGTATATATATATATAAATAAAGTTTATTTAATCAAAAAGCGTTTTCACGTTGTCTGTTCGATCAGACACAAAATTATGACCAAACTATCGCATCCTTTTCAGGCCAGAATAGTCAGGTAGGAAACGGTCTTAGTTTATACGGTTCGCCTATTATGGAGAATTCGTTGCCATTAAATATTATGACAGTTCCTGTCATGTATCAAGCCATTCCGACTTACCAAGTAATAAAAAAACATCATTTTAGAGTTTGATTTATCCATCAACACCTATGTCGTTTGTTAACGATCAATCCAATTTGATTCTGAACCAAAATAACAGGATTGAAAATCAAAATCAATCAAACCTCAGAAATGATAGTAATTAGTTCGCGCATGTATAGATCAATCGTTCGGTCCCTGTTCTGAGTTATATACAGGAATTAATTCATTATCTCCTAAAGCAAAGAAAAAAAAATCGAAAAATGTTTCATTTTGATAAATAAATCTAAGGTCGCTTTTGTTTGGCATTTATTGCAAAGCGAGACAGTAAATAAATGTGTTCTATACAAAGGACCACCAAATTGAGCTGTTCAACGCTGAGATGAGGAATATAGCTGAATCCCATTTGCATTTACAGGATTTCAAAGTAATTACCCAGAATAATCCATAGAATCTACCATCTATGCTGATATCAAAAATTATTCAAAGTTGTACCGCGTCTAGGTACAATATGTTATTTGCATTAAAGGGAGAACAATGAAGATATGGGTGAATATGATAAAGAATTATGTGCAAAGATGGGAAGCATAATAAATTTTTGTCAATTTGTCCCCAATTGTGAAAAAAATAATAATGTCATCGCACCAAATTCTCATATATGCACGAGAATGCTCAATTGCTTACGAATCATATCGGAGAGGTAAGAAAGTCGTTTAGATTTGTTTGGTAAACTTGAGGTTTTACTGGGCATGCCATATCCACCAATGCTATTTTCATTTTATGTTTCTAAATAAATTTAGCATTGAATTAAGTTCGTTATTCGCACGCACCATTGCACGTAAAGTAGTTTTGGCGCCTTTTGCCCGCAGTTATTAAAAAGCAAGAATTAATAAAAAAACTAAGTATTTTGCTGAAATATTTTAGAGGCGATATTTATAAAATTAAAAGCCCTTAAAATCTTATGCTTTTATATTAAAGATGTAAAGCCCGAATTATGCCGACCCTTATTTTGAATATCGTGGCACGAAATTAATTTAAATGAATGAAAAAAATATACACAAATTTTTAATAGTTTAAAAGGGAAAACACAGAAATCAGTGCAGAATAAAATAAATTATTTCTACTTCTTAGAATTGTCTTATATATCTTGCTGTTTTCGTAGTTGTTTCGTAGGAGGAGGGAATCTACTGAATCAATATTTTAAAATAAATTTTATTGGTAACACTAAAAATATTTCTATTCTGTATTATTATTATTTTAAAACTTATATTAAGGCTCACGAACTTCCGCCGATAACCGAAATCAGAAGGATAAGATCATGTTGGGTTTGAGCTGGGATAGGATTCTTTTTTTAGCCGTCGAGCAATGTGTGCCCTTCTCTGGCTCCTTCCCCCAGTCGTTTTTTTGCAAAAGATAATAGACATGATTAAAATAAAATTAAATGGGTGTATCCCCAATGGCAAATTTAGGAATATACCTGCACAAATGTGAATACTCATATAAGGTTTATTTTATTATTTCCTCTACACATAAGGATTTGGCTATGGCATCATATAAAAAAATTATTACTTTTAATTTGAGACTGGTTTTGCCAATTATATAATTGTTGTCAACATGTGACGCTCAGCATAGATTTTGTAACTGGTTGTGAAGAATTTCGCTCAACTTCTTTGATACTATATCTATGAGTATAGAAGTGTCTTGTGTTTTTTTATTTCTGCCATGCCGTAAGTCGCCCCAAGAAATGTTTGTTGTATTTTCGCATGCTTTTACGGTCTAAAAAGGTTGAAAAATACTGAATCCTATCCTCCATTAAATTTACGGAAAACTCCGAAAATATCTCTTAAATTTTACCTTTATGTTAAACACCATTTTATGCTAATTTTTATGCTGTATTTTTTTAATATATAAAATTATTACAAATTTTATGATTTCTATAACTCCTCTCAATCCAGACAACTGGGGTTCGCATTCGAACGCGTTTAGGCATTTGGCAACATAACACCAAGATAATCGTTTCATCGCATTTTTACACTGGGTATTAATAAAGCTGGAATTTTTATATGTTAAAGTTGATTTAAAATATTTTTTATCAAAATTCAGGCCAAACCATGCAAATTATTTGCTTTCTCCTATGGATCTCAGCACAACAATGGCGATTTGCTCATTTACAAACGTTTTAAATTTCATAAGTTTGGAAAATATATATTTTGAAAAATATTCAAGTAAAAATCGCATATTTAATATCAAGAAAATTTAAAATGTAGTCTAAAGAAAATTAAAAAAAGCTTTGGGGCTGACACATGCGTAGTGTTTCTGAGTGAAGAGTCGCCAACCCAGGATATTTTATCTGAAGTATAAAATTCACTTTATTTTAGATGAACCTTTGCTATTGGAGAATAAAAAGCATAAACGATATAAATTCATTAGAGCATGCGCTAATTATGAGTTACATGTGATTTGTGTACTGTTATTTCTTCTTAATAGTTTTTGCGATCGATTATTTATTCTTTTAAAAAGAATATTTATCATGGTTGCTATATAAAATGTGGGTCCACGGTTTCTGCAGTAGAAGCTACTAAAAACTACAAACATTTATCATAAATCTATTTAACCTCTCAAAACAGTAAGTTGAAAAATTTACGAACAAGTGTCCTCAATAAACTATTTAAATTTGAATAAGTCATTAATGTTATAAAAATACTTGTATTCTTGGTTATTTCAATTCCTGTGTAAAGTTATCTTTATCGCTCTGCGCGTGCCCCAAAATTACACTACAATCACGTGTTCTCACTTTTGATTCATTTTATTCCACCTTAAAGTTGATAGTCAATTACCGTAACTCTCAGAGTAAGTCAATAATTAATAGTAGTGGCATTTAATAAAAAATAATTGATCAAAGACACTGCGCTACCCTTTCTTCCCATGGTGGTTTCTTGCGTAATTTGTTCTAAAATACACAAACCTCGGACACGTAAATAAAACAATTGAAAATTAAATTTTATGTTTAATTTTTCAATTTTTTTGTGGAACAATAAACTCTTGAGAAACCACTGGCGGTAAGTAACATGTTCCGAAATATAACCTTTTTATTTTAACCTAAATTTTCCTAAAAAACCGATAAAACATAAATATATTAAAGTGTATTTTTTTCATCTTAGTTGGATGTAAAATCATTTGTTCAATACTTTTATGCATTGTGCAAAAATTGTGTTTTCAATAAAAAAATCCTCTCCGAATTTTTGAATGCAGGTTGTAGCTTCGCCTACCTCGTCGTAGATATTCGCTCGTTAGGATAATGCGAAAAAAATAAATCATGACGACTGCTTGGTAGACGTTTACTATTTGCAAGCAGTGCAAAAGCTAAAAATATCCTACCAAAGCTCTAAACCAGATCAACCCTATTCATCTGAGCTTTGATGTTCCAATAAAATCGACGAACCGAAATAGTGAATGTTTTAATGAAGAACAAATATGGATTTGATTTCCCCATATTTTAAAATCCATAATAATAATGCATTTAAAAAAAATGTATCTATATTTTTTTTGTCACAATAAATCTTTTCCGCGTATCTATTGGACAAAAAATGAATCTTGACAGATATAATATTGTGCATTTAACAAAATATTGTGATTTATATTAATACTAGGTGGTTTATGTCCGCGGTCGCGGCCCTTCTTAATTCGAGTTCTACTTGATTGATTTTTTTTCTTGGGTCGCTTCGCTTTTGTCATATTATATCTAGAGAAGAATTATTGTAAGTTTTTGGGATTTTATCATAGTTCACTGAATAAAAAGAACTTGTGAATATATGAGATATAGAAGAAGGTAGTCATGACTCGTCTAAACGGAAGTTTCACTTCATTGACTCGTAGTAATTAGAGAGAAAAAAAAATTAATTTTGGTGGAACTTGATTTATGCCTTGTTGTGACTTTAATTCATGGTTCAAAGTTTGAAAATAGAAATTCCGTCATTAAAACACGTAAAAAAATCATAGTAGGCTTTGAGCGTGATAGACAGATTTTTTTTAATATATATAATATTAAAAGCAATCTAAATCATTTCAAAATTAAAAATTAGCCAAACTGCCATGTTAATAATATGCTGCGCATACTCAGACGCGATTAAGCGTGACAGACAGAATTTTTTTAATATATATTTCTATAATTAGAAAAAATCGAATCTTAAATTCCTCAACAAGAAAAAGCCAAAATAATTAATTATACCTTTTATATTATTGTGGTAAAAACTTGCATATAACAAAAATATTTGAACACACTGAATAAGCCATAAAATAAAAAAACGAAAATTAGAAAATATATTTTTACCCAAGAACATAACAGAAGCATACTCTATTAATGCATTAAATGTCGTTCCCATTCTTTCTTCAGCTTAGGAAGCCTGAAAAATGCTTTTTTTTATTGAACGTTCGTTTAATTTGCTACTGCGTGCATTCTATGAATTGTGTTTAAGCCTTTGTTACGAGATCTACAAATTTTACACAATGGTTGAGGGTATTTTGACTGTAACGATATTCGTCTTGTTCACCTTATGCCTTCCAGATATCTGTTAATATGAATGCCTCTCAGTTGATATTTGATTTTGTAATTGTTATTTACGTCTCGGAGCTTTTATTATTAACAAGAATCAAAAAAGATTCCAAGTTTCTCGGCATAATTCGTCTAACACCAAAACAGTATCAACTAAACGTCCCCTATTATATTTGCGTTATATGAATTCTTCATCGTCAATTTTGACAGTGTAATCTGGATATCTAATTTTTTTCAATCAACTCCTTACTAAAGATACAGTACACATCTGTCTAGTGGCTTTAGTATTCGGATATTGTTTCCAAAGAACTTATACAGTTTTCTTTAATTACTGACCTAAATGATTCTTGTTTTGAAAATAAATAAAATGAACCTTTCAGTTGACAAATGGCTATTTTCAAACCAATATGATTGGATTCTTTTTATATTTTTTGTTTCTACATCGCCAGACATAAACTAAAGCAATATCGTTCGACTTTCTTTCCCATTTTATTTTCATTTTGCAGGAACTATAGAATTTTGATTTTAGAAGTAATCCACCCTTCTTCCATTGCCTGAAAAATTAATGCAGAAGATTATCGATCTTTTAATAAAGTATGGGTTAATTTGGATAAGTTTAACGAGCTTCTCGATTAGATCATAAAATTTTACCCTCAAGTGCGCATTATCAGATCATCCCAAAGAATATATATAAAAGTAGCTATTTTCAAGCATCTATCTGAAAATTACCTGATAAATTTTTTAAATCATTTATTATTAAAGACAATAATTGTTAAAAATAAAACGTAAGTCCACATTTTTGAATATTCTTTCCAGGTGAACTCTATGGGTCAATATATAAACGTCATTCTGTTGCGCCCCATTTACAAAAAATCTGAGTCAAAGTTGAGAAGCTTCTAATCATATGCGTGTAACTATAAATATACTAAAAAGTTAGTTGTCGCAGACACTACTAACCTCTTCTACAGGGAACGAACGCATTTTACGGAAAAGCTAAAACCTAAAACATAATGAAATATTTATTAAATCTAAAAATGTAAAATCCAAAATTTTAATTATAACTAAAAAATGCGATCATTTCTCCACGGATCTCCTTGTGAGAGGGCGGGTGTACTGTTCAACCAAATTTGGCATGAATAACTATTACATGTTGTGGCGCTAGGTTTAGGTCTCTTTAAAAAATTTTTAGATTCGCCACAAAATGCGGGTGATATTTTGACTTTTCCTCATCAAAAATTCTGACACTTAAATATTTTATTAAAAAAATAAGCTGACCAAAACGAAGAAAAAATGACCATACTTGAGCTAATGAGTACAAATGTTGACGAGCCAACGCGAAATATCCGAACTTTAATCATATCCATTACTACTCAATGCAATTTTATTATAAAATTTTCCGAAGTAGCTGATAATGGATTCGAATTATTATAAAATACTAGCGATAAAACCATCCGATTTAATTTATTTAATAGTAGCTACATCATATACTTCCAAGCAAAGTGTTCGCTAATTCAAGCCGCAATTATTGTTGCTAAACTCATAAAAAAATAATCTCATGTACTAAATAAACCGATTCATAAAATAGTAATAAACTAAAAAGAGGAGAAAACGCCTTAAACCTTGATCTAGACCGATTATATTCTTTGAAATCACTGATGCACGCTAAATACGTGATAAGAATATATTCAATGCAAATGTTGTTTACAAATGAAATAAA
>SGJC01000956.1:0-10815 GCA_009887335.1 Henneguya salminicola
AAAATATAAAAAATACATTATCAATTGACAGCGTGGCGTGAACACCTTTTTGAAATTTAATACATGTAAGTATGTCTGTTTCTACGCATGCACTAGGTATCAATAAAACACCATTTGTTGAACCGTGTACCGTAAAATAAATTTATTTTATTTTAAGATAACAAAATTGAAGAACAAAAATGTTAGAAATCTTTTGTAAGTAAATAACATTATTTGAGTCACAGGATAAAATTCAGTTTGCGCACAAAATATTTTTACAAACTCAAAATGTGATATAAATTTATTTTGTTGGCGAAATATTTTGTAATTTTATTTTTTGTTGAATATTTTGTATGTATTATTGTTTTTTTCCATATCATAACAATTCTTAAGCACATTTTCTGACACATCAGAACTGCATGATAAATACACTGGAATATTCTTCCATCCTTGAAAACGAAGCCTAACTGTCCGGCTGCATAGATTCATTTTCGTCGTCTTCTCTCTAAAATCTAAAATTTCATTAGGTACTCGTATATGGTTGCAATTTTGCAATAATATTATTTTCTATCAACTTGCCCGCAATTTTAATATATTTTCACTGAACGGATGATTTATAAAGCCAAAAATTGCAGGGCTGCTGTAATGTTTGAAAGAAAAAATTCAACAATTACATTTTGTAATTTGCACGTCAAGTATCAATCGAAAGAATAATTTTTCTATGTTGCCTTCCTATTTTCGCATCTATAATTTTTTTAAATTTATTGAAAAGCGACTGCGCTATCCAAGCTCGTTCACTTCCTCGACAATCACATAGAATGGTTGAACATTTTTAAAACAATGGGGATTTTCATATTTTCCGATGACCAAAGGCTTCAGTTTTTACGACCCAGAAGCTTTGAGGCAAAATGAGGCAGTTAGACAGAGTTTCGCCTTCTTCCCCCATTTGCATCGATCTCCTTTAACAGCTTGTGAACGATGAAGTAGAAACTGATAAAACAGCCCCATTTCGTCAGCATTTAAAATATCATTCAGATTGTATTCTGTTAAAAAAATTGATGTTCCAAATACGCCATTCTCTAACTCGTTCCGGTGGTACGCTGTTTCCCCCCCCCCAAATTTCACTTTATATTATTCCATATCGCTCCTTAAATCTGTTTAGCCACCCAACACCGGCTTGAAAATGATAATGTTTTTTTTCACGAATCAAGGGTCCATTTAAATGAATATTCTGCAACCGTTCGTCTTGAGACCATTAAGAGTAGCTTTGTCTACATCATCATTTAATGCTCCTCTCATCTTTTTTCTTTAATGTCCACCTGCACATTCTTTAACTCTGTCCTCAATTTTTTTTCCCTCCTTCATAATCGTCTTTAGCGTTGATAATGAAAGGCTTAAATTCATTACACCATCACTTTTTTTTCATTCCTGAATCTACCGTTTCCTTCAGCGTGATTTGATGCCATCTTGCCCCTTTGTTCATTTTCAATGGAAGTTGGAAAAGTTTAAAAAGCGCAGTAAAGGTTCATCGACATGAAACGAGGTGATTATCCGATATTTAAAAAAAAATGTTTATATTTTAGAATTAATTTTTTAATTCTAAAAATAATGTTCGATTCGGATCATATTTAGAATAACAACACACCGCTTGGCGGCGCTGCTAAAAAAATTAATGGCGATTAATTTTTATTTTTACCAAAATTTATACTTTAATGAGTTACAAAATTATATAAAAATATAAAAAATTATTTAAATTACTTATCTACAATTTCTTATTCGTTTAATGATATGTAACATGTTTAAAAAAAATAAAAAAATATAATTTGAAATATTTGTTAGCGGCGCCGCCAAGCGGGTGGTTATTATTCGAAAGATCAACCCTCGATTCACTAAGATTTGCTATTTTTATCATATTTTCGAAAAAAAATCCGTGTGACTTGATTGCTGATATATAAATGGTTAAATCACATTTCATTATTTCTTAATAAAATTAGTTTGTTTAATATGTTGATAAATGAATTTTAATCTTATAATTAATCGATTAGTAATGTAATATGGCAATTGTAAAGTTATGCCAAAAATGTATTAACTTGAAAACAGCTAAGATTATATTAATATTATCATATCATTTATCTGAATTTAAATGCCATTGGCTTTAATTTATCACACAAATATACTCAATTTAGGTTTAATAGGAATTTCTCCAATTCTGAGGATAGTCAAGTTTAAGGTATATTTCAATTAATGTATGAATATGACATTTTTACTCTTTATTTTGCTTTTAAATTAAATATTATTTGAATATTCAAATTATATTTAAAACTTTTTTTGTTTCATCAAAATAAATGATTTTTATTTGGACTGTAGAAAGGATGGTTTTTGCTGTTGTTGTTTATAAGTAAGGAATTCTAAATTCTAGCCATGATCATATAATTGATTTCTGTTTTCCGCATCACAAAATGGCTAAGGTGTTGTTCATAAATTATGTTACTTTTATGGGGGAGCCAGCCAGTAGTTTTATCAAGCGATTTCATTAAAAAGAGATCAGAAAAAATTAATCTTTGGTGATATGTAATTTATAGAATATCTCATACAAAACTTTCTCTGGAGCTAAAAATGAATTCTGATAAGACATTAAATAAATATATTTAAGAAAAAGATCGAATCGATAAACTTGTGTTAAATATTTTTTATGGAACAGATTTTTAGCAATAGAAAAACAATTATGTGATACGAAGTAGATTTTTTTATGTACATCACTCAGATACCATTTTAATCTTACCGCTCCGAACTCGCGAGAAGTACTGAATACAATTTTTAACGATGTCTGTCGGGTTAATTTATTTTATCAATTTGCTCCAACAAGACAATTTTTGGCCAAAAATATTATTTATTCTTAAAATTTATTAACTGGTATTCGTTTAAAAGAGATTTGACCTGCAATAGGTTTATAGTAATTATTTTAAGAATATGAACTTTTTTTTATCATTAAAATTGTTTAAATTTGTAAAAGTATTATAATTTGCAAAAAAATTGCTGAATTCACTCATTTAATTATTTTTTATCCTTCTGAAATTATAAAAAAAGCCTTAACCTGTGTTATAAGTGTATATGTTAAAACTAAAAATAATTACACTGCAAAGAATATAACACTGTGACTCTATTTTGAATTTTTCAAATATTTTTAAATTACTCTCATTGTTGTTGAAATATATATATATTTTTTTTAAATCTCTGCTTAGGGAGTGACAGATTTCAATTCAAATAGTTTACTTGAAGAGATTGAATTTCGTCGAATGCATCATTCATTAACATATAAATATTTCTCTAATTCTATTAATGTAAGCAGGTCACACTCCTTGCATCACTGTTAAGTGGACTCTTTTAGAAATGTTGGCACTCAATTATACAACCAATCGTTTAAATTACCTAATAAATTTATATTAAATGATTAAGTGACTAAAAACAAAACATTTTACACACAAAATAATTCCGACGCATTTTTCGTATCAATTCGTTTTATACTCAAACTAAAATTGGGATGATTTATATTTATCAAAATTCTATAATAAATCTATTCCAGCTAATTTGATTGGCATGACATTAAAATGTATTTTGTGGCTTCAAGGGCATCACCAAAAATATGATCAGGATAAAGTAGTTCTGCATCCTTAACTGTAGTGTAATGCAATAGATTCATTAATCCATGACATTTATCGATATTTTCACCTCGATAGACTCCACTTTTAACGAGAATTGAATAAACTTGTAGATTAGGATTTACGACACTGTGCGAAAATTCTCGTAAATAACGTTTAAAAACATTAGCACCATAAATATCTGTTAACAAATTATCACTAAGCATTTATATAAACAGTTTTACCCTATAAAATAGATGCGATCAATGTTACACAATCCATATTTATTCTCAACTAATCTAGATAAAAATAAATAAGTATCAAGTGAAGGTTTTCCATAAATCGATTGATATTTTAATTTCTGTCCACTCAGTGATTCGAAATAATGTTCTAAAACCTGGAGAAAAAAACCAGCGCAAAGACTATATGTAATAAAAATTACTATAATACCGAGGCCATGGAGCGTCCGATGTCCAAAGGTAATCTGTACACATGGCTAATACAGGAACTTTCTGAATCATATTAGAAGGTGGTTCAGCCATTGGGTAGTTTTTAATTGAATGATCGAGAGTTCCGTTAGTAAAGATGACATCGATCAATATTTGCACATAGGTTTCATAGTTTTTAGGATCATCCAAAATAACAATAGCTAAAATCTTAATAAATTTATTAACCATCGATAGTTGGGACGTTGCCTTTTGGTTTCTAGATTGTTAATTAAATATTTATACAATACGATTTAGATCCATATCTTTAATAGATGCGTCTAATAAGGGATATCTTTCTGTTATCTGGCTCATTTCGATAACATTTTTGAAGCCTGCGCTGAAAAGGTTGACATAAATATTTATAACCTTTTAGCTGTATTCCGAACATCAAGAGAACCTACGAATAAAACATTTTTGTCGTGAAGATCTGTCATTTCTCGCAGTGGCGATTGTGCCATCATCATCAAACAGTCTGTATTCTTACATAAATAGGATAAATGATACATCGACGTTTAAAATAGTCTCGAGTTGACTGATTCGTTCTTTTTCAGTACAAGGACTACCGTTTGTGAGAAACATATAAGGAATCCCATACTGTCTTAGCAGTTTCAAAGATTCACTAGCTTTTGGAATCGGCGACCAATTACTCAACAGAACACCGTCAATATCAAAACAAACAAGACAACGTTTACTAATACATAAATTTTTCATCTTATAGTAAAAACGCAATAAAAAATAGTTGATAAAACATGCGCATGCTAATAACAAATAAGCTCGAAAATATTTTAATAACTAGTCTAATTGTATAACCAAGGAGCTTTGAAATGAATTATTCGAGTGAGAATAAAGAGAGACACAAGAAGAAGACTGAAATGAAATGCTTTTAATCCTAACGATATTAATAAATAAATTCTAATTACGAAGATTAAATTTTTTGGGCGAAAAATTATTAAGTTGAATCAATGAATATGTAATCACACAATCTTATATATTTGATAAAAAAATTACATAATCCAGCAATAATTAGAGCTTCAAGACCATACTGCCCACGCATGCCCTGACTGATAAATTCCTAAAGTATAATTAATAGATGTAAACAATATGATCTTTATTGCCTCCAACAATTGGAGAGCCGGATATAAAAACGTACATTAAGCCACCTTGCATAAGCGCAATAAATATCTAATGTTAATGGTGTAAAATTACAATCGAAAAAATTGCCCACGTGTAGGTATTGTTAATAAATTTCAATTTGTTTCCAAAAAAATAAAAAAACAAGGTCGTAGATGAAATGAATGCAATAAAGATTAGAAGCTTTACAATGCTGAATTGTTTTACGATAATTATCTAAATAAGAAACCATAATTTACGTTTGATGCCGTACGAGCCCGAACCCAGAAATTAATATTATCAAGGCTGCCATCGTTCCTAAGATAGAGATAACAAAATTATACCATCTTACGTCATACAAATCACGACGGCTTTGCCCACCACTTGAAGGAAAATGTACAATGATGGGAATTTTAGTGAAGCGGAACTAGAATGATCTTATTAATAGGAATACTTTATTGCAGAATTTAAACGCTAGATCGTTGTCAATAATCTTGGCAAAAAATACATTGTTTATATGATTATTTTCCTGTTTAACTGAACTTTGAGCAACTTTTTGTAGATTATCGTTCATGTAACTTTTTATTAATTAAATATAAAATACTGGAAAAACGAAGGAACATTGTAGCCTTTCAATTTAAAATACACAATTAATGAATAATTTCTGTCATTCCCTTCTGTAAAATATTTAAATGATGACGGATCAAGTGTTATATAAGGAGACTTTTTAGCCATTATTTTTAATTCTTCATATTTATTAATTGTCTAAAATAATCGAATATTTCAAAACCTGCTTCTTTAAACTTGCACAAAATATCAATATGGAAAAAATTAGCATCTTCATTACTTTAGTGCTTTGTTTATCCTTAGCTGTAATATCCGAACATCTGCGAAAAATATTGTTGGTAAAAATGTATATGATTTTAAGGCTGATTGTAAAATACATAAAATTAACATTTTAATTTTTAAAATCGTTTAAGAATGAGGAGTTTTACAAATATACAGTGTTAAAATATTAAGTATATATTTGTCACCCTCTGGAATACGATAAGATTGTGGCTTTACCCAGCTGTTTTCGAACGTGATATTTTACGTTTGATATTAAAAAAAAAATTACTGGCATCTTTCTTATTACACAAAATAATATATGTGCATTTCTAAATGGTAAAAAATTTTAAAGAATTTAAATTATCGTGCCACTTTTGAGCAAGTATGCGCCACCGGATTAAAAATGTTTGGCTACGGTATCATTAAATCGCATAAATGAATTTTATAAGTTTAAAAAGAATAGACATAAATTATGACGCATGCCCTTTGTTATAACGAGCAGCAATCAAATATAAAACCAAAGATACGCCTACCGCTAATAATATCTTATCATAACATTTCTCCTCCACCCTCCCTTTGTGGATCAAATAATCTGGTTTGCCTGAGCCTTTCGGAAAATCTCGCCGCTACAGTTGGTGATGTCTGTCGGGAAGGCATATATGTGGGATCACGGCTTTCATCATCTTTAGTAGGGGAGACCTCGGACTTGCTTCGAGAATTGAGTTTCTTCTTTTAACTTGACCAACAGAGTTGTAGGTATAGCATTAAATTCCTTTTATAAACTTCCGAACTTTTTTTCTCTTTTCCGTAGTTGGCTGACATGTCTCTTTGTAATTTTACCGGAAATGTCTGTGAAGTATGCTCGGTCTACTAGTTATTTAACTATGTTGCTTGGTGCCCATTTCCTTTCACAATTATTATACATGCGGGAAAATACAAGGTCACTTTATACAAAGGACCTACGTAGGTACATTTTGCACAGGTATGGCGTTCAGGTGTAATATTGTTATACCATGTTCGTAAATTTCGCCCAAAAACCATTTTTGCGGGGGATTTTCGAGTAGTAGCTTGAGCAGTATTACAAAAATCAATTAGGAAGTCGTTAATATTTTTGATGATGATCCCAGTACCCTTTTAGACCCTGGATGAATCTTTCCGCTAACCCGTTCGTAGATGGGTGACAAGGAGGAGAAGTGAAGTGGGTGGCTTTTATCGTTTGGATGTATTTTTTAAACTCTTCAGACGAAAATTGTAGCACATTATCTGAAACAATCTTCCTGGAGACTCCGATTCTCGAAAACACATTCATGAGTTCTTTATTTTCATTCTTAGAGGTAGTTGTTTTCATGATGCATATTTCTGGCCGCTTAGAAAAATCGTCCACCAATACTAAAAATATATTCTCATAAATAGGCCCAGCGAAATCGAGATGCACTCGTTCTTAGACGTAGCAAGTTTTATCCCAACTCTTTAGAGGAACTTCCGGAGTCATCTTCTGTTTATCTAACTGGCATTTGACACCGGTCTTGACTGCAATTTCAATATCGTTGTCGATTTTAGGCCCCCAAACGTAGATTCGGGCCAAAGCCTTCGTACGTGAAATTCCGATATGCCCTTCATGTAAGTTATCCAATATTCTTGACCATAGGGAGAATGGTACCATCAAACGATCATTCATGAATAAGCAAGAATTTATAACTGATATCTTCGTTTTTCGTTTTTTATATAAATCAAATTGTCTCAAATCAGGAGCGTTATTCCAACTTTTCGTATAAAGTTTCAATACTTCGCTAAGAATAGAGTCTTTCTTAGTTTCATCCTGAAATTTGCAAAAATTAATAGCCTCCATAAACGTAGCTATATGACCTACAAGTTCATTATCCGTCTCGAACGATTCCGTACATTCTTCTGGTTTAATTAAACGTGATAAAGCGTCAGTATTAGTATTTTCTCCTCCTTTCTTTTTTACAACTCTTTCTGCAAATCCGGAAAAGAAGATTGCTTATCGTTGGATTCTATCTGATGTTGATGACGGAATTCATTTTGAGGCCGAATATACAGTTAAAGGCTTATGGTTTGCCGTAATCGTGAAACAACGCCCTTTGAGATGATGCGTAAATCTCTTGACAGCCCAAACAAAAGCTAGAGCGTCTCATTCGATTTCGAGTAATTTTTTTCGGCTTTATTTAAGATTCTTGATGCAAAAGATATTGGCCTTTCCTCGTCCGATTCATATCTATGAGATAGTACCGCACTAACTCCCACTCCAGATGCATCTGTTGAAAGTACTAAAGGTACTTTCGGGTCATAATGTGTCAGTGTAACTATATCCTTGATCGAGCTTTTAGACTCTGAAAATGCCTTAGCCTCCCTATCAGTTCACTCAAAAGGTTTATCCTTTTTTAGAAGTTAATAAAGTGGGCTAGAGTTGATGACAAATTTTGGATGTAGGATCTGTAATAATTTATAAGTCCAACGAAACTTCTGAGCTTTGCAAAATCTTTAGGTTCAGCAAGATTTTTGATTGCTGCTACTTTCTTGTGTGAAGTAGATATTCCGCTGTCTGAGACAATCTGTCCACAGTATTCCACTACCTTTCTAAAGAACAAGCATTTTTTTTGTTTAATTCGTACCGCATATCGCTGAAAACCGCTAAATACTTCATTTAAATTCTATAACTGTTCGACACCGACTTTGCTGACACTATTATATCGTCTAAGTAACATGTAACTATTGGAACATGCTCTAGGATTATATCTATGGTTCGCTACCATATCGCGAGAGCAGAAGCCAATTCAAATAGAAGTTGACAAAGTCTGAAAAGGCCTTTGTGTGTTTTGATAGTAAGTATATCGTTTGAATTCTCTTCAAGTTCCGATTGGAGGTATGCGGAGGCGAGATCTATAACAGTGAATTTCTTCCATCCGTTCAATTTATAAAGAATCTCCTCTATTCGAGGCATCGGATGAACATCCACATGGATACTTGGTTAACCCCGCAAGAAAAATCTGCACATATTCTAAAAGAGCCGTATATTTTTTTTTGCGCACACTATAGGAGACGCTCATTCATATCTCTCGACAACTCCATGTTTTCCCCATTCTTGTAAAGTCAATTCCACTTGATCCTTTTTAAAGAATGATAACGGTCTAGCTTTAAAAAAACATTTTTTTGCGTCTGGCTTGAGAACTACCTTGGCTTTGAGTCCTCTTATATGGCCTAGTTCGAGAGAAAACAGCGAGTAGTATTTTTTAAGAATATAATCTAGGTTATCTAGAGCGTTTGTGTGGTTCAAATCGATGCCATTTTGATCGCAAACTTGACTAAACCAATCCCTTCAAAGAATATTTTGCCCAGGGTGACAAATAAACAAGGATCCTGTAAAATTTTTGTGTCCTTTAGCATCTTGAACATCAGAAACTCGAATTGGGTGTCCGCTAAAGCTTACGAAGTTTACGTCTGTAGGTTAGTAATGTGATCCGAGAAGAGTACAATCACGGGAGCTAATTATAGAAATATGGGCCCCCGCATCGATCTCCATTACGATTTCATGTCCATTTACTAGGATCCTAGTAAAAAAAAGGACTCAGGTAATTGAGACGTGCGCCTGATAAAAGTGGAATATTCTCATTTTTTTTGTTCGAACTATACCCGCTTCCTTCGGCAAGCCTTCAAGACATGGCATTTAATATCACAAAACGAACCTTTCTCATTCCTTCTGGGACAGTCTCGTCGTAAATGTGCTTCTTCCCCCACAACAGTAGCATCGTGTTATGGTTTGGGTTTGCTTTTCTTTAGTCCTTACCCAGAAAATTTCACGGTTATCTTGCTTGGCCATGCGAGTTGAGTCAGAGTTAGGTGACTGAAGACGTACAGTGATATCTACAGATCTTTTAAAATCGAGATTTGTTTTAGATAGAAGACTGGGTCTAATATTTCGATCTGGATGTTTAAACCCAAGGATGAATTAATCCCGCAACGTCTGATACAGGAAATCTTCAAACATGTAAAATTCGCTTATCTTTTGAATCCTTAAAGCGAAGTCTTTGACGCTTTCACCCATTTGTTGCTCGGCTGACAAAATTTGTATCTTTCTAAGATGACTAAGGGTTTCTGGCAGAAGCGATTAGATACCATGTCCTGTACGGTTTTGATACTTGCTGTTGTTGGATATTCCCCATTTAGCAATGCTTTGACCATTCCAAATATTTTAGGCCCGGCTACTGCTAATAAAGGGCGCGTCTGCCTTTCTTCCGAAACTCTATTAAGTTCTGCCAAATTCTTAAAACGCTCGAAATATGTTGCCCATTGTTCTGAATCTACAATAAATTCATCTATTTTCCCGATCATGATCTCATCCTTGTCGCCAAATGTTATAACGAGCAGCAATCAAATATAAAACTAGAGACACCACCGATCGCTAATAATGTCTTAGCATAACACCCTTTTTATTAAAAAGGCATAATAATGGATGCAAAGAAAAAATTATAAGGTAGAATTCCGAACCATACACTTTTTTTCCCTCGTATATTTTTTCTGATACTGTAAAATTTATAAATATTTTTCTATGGTTCGTGGTATGAAAAATGATATGAAAAATTAAATATACCGTCTTTTACGGTAGATAACGCGCGCGTTATCTATACAAAAAAGATGAATATATTTGAAAATATGGCATGCGCGCTATACATTAGGAGAAATAAACATGTGATGAAATGAACCGAATTTTATTCAAATCCCTCAAAGTCGTCATCAGAATAGATTTCAAAAGA
>SGJC01000957.1:0-10494 GCA_009887335.1 Henneguya salminicola
TTCCTTAAAAGCTATTTCTAATTGGAAAAAATTCTATCTTTTTATAAAAATTAAAAGCAGTTTATCTTATTTTTTTTTAGTTTCTGCTCTTGAAAGGAGAAATATATAAAATATCGTTAGAGAATCGTTGAAATAAATATTCGAAATTGTCTTAAAGGAATTTTATCATTTTAATATATCGATAGCCTCAAAAAAATATAAATTTCAATCACGCGAGGCAAAGCTAAAGAGGTACAACGCCCCGATTCTATGAATCACATCAACAACTGAGATTAAGCAGTTTTATTTTTACTATATTGATAACAATTTAAATAAAAGAAATAAATTTATCAGTATCATATGTTAAAATAAGTTATTAGAATGCAATACTAAACATAATACTCATGAATCAAATAGATTGCCAATTTTTAAGCAAAGAAAATTATTGTCATTAACATGGACATTTATTATTTTAAATTTGACGCAAAAATTAAAATCAATTTATTCTTAATTTTAAAATTAGATTTATTATATATTTATTAAGGTAGTTATGCCCACAACTAATCATTATTATATGATAAACGTTAAGGCAACAAAATTAGTTTATTTTAGAAATCCATATTAAATGTTGAATTTTTTAGATTATTGTATCTTATGGCATGGATTATGTGATGCGACAATTTTTCGATTTTTTTTCATTTGTCTGTATTTTTTTATTTGCTTGATGAAGACGGTTCTCTGCTCTCATATGAACAATTTTTGAAAGGAATACTAATTTATTATTCTTTATTTTTTTGAGAAAAGAAAATCTCGTTCGATTGCACACTCCAATGAAGCTTTAAAAAGTAATATTTTTCTCTCTTTAACGAAACTATTAGTTCGAGGTTGATTTTTGATCATATCGTAACAGAAATTTCCTGTATAGATGGGATATAGAAGTTTGAGGGCGATTACGATCATTAGAAAGCCAATGGTATAAGTCTTCTAAATAACTGTTAGAGATAAAAGGCTGCGCCGTTACCAATAAAAAAAAACTGTTGGCAAATTAGTTTATCGTATGCGTACCCGACATCGTTAACTGGAGTAAATTCAAGAGAATCAATCCTTTTGTAAATTTTATAAATATTTGATCAATTATACAGTTATGATTGATGGATTAACATTAGGGGGGGGGCAAGAGTAATATTTGATTGAAAAAAACAAAATAATTTATTTGTGTTTACTTCGACAAGAAAGATAAAAATAGGAGCCGTTTTATTAATAAACTCAGCCTGAACGGCCTAAAGCTTTAAAAAACGTAAACAAGTTTTGAGATTCCATCCCATAACCAAAACGAACTAGAAGAAACAATTTGAAGGTATTTAGGCTTTAGAAATATTATAATTAAAGTTATAGGTGCTTCATAATCATACGAAGTAATGTCTCAGGATTGCAAGGGTACTTATTTTTATTTGATATAATCAGGTAAGAAGTTGTATTTGCACATGGAGCTGGAATATAGTATCTTATTTAATTAATTGTCTGTAAAATATGCTGAGGTCGAGGTATATTAACGATTACATTTTCTGGTAACGCTTATGTGAAAGTTTAAATGATTTGTTAATTTTTGCGTTGGGAATCGGTAACCGTACGTGCTTTTATCTCAACGATATTAAGTTCGTGAATATATATATGGAAAAATGTAAAATCTTAATCTGAAGTCATTTTACATCTTTCTGAAATTTTGGAACTATAAAATTTAAGGCATATACAGTACTTAAATTAATTTATTGACATTTCTTCAGAAAAAATGTAACTTTCATGAACAAAAAGTTGATTTTCCCGGGCATATTAAATGAAATATGGAACTCTGATAAAAATATAAATATTTAACAATTTTAAATATTCTTATTGTTAATATAATAATAGAAGTAAGCAAAATTGTTCAAGAAAAAAGATATAAGTGCTCATTCTCAGTTTTGAATGTAATTACGAGTTCCAAACAACCCTAGAAAGAAGATGTTTAGTTTTATGTTTGGTAGGTGACTGCCGCACAATTTGGCCTATTTTGGAAGTTTTCGTCGGCCAGATAAGAGTCTGAAGCTTCTTTTGAGAGAGATCACTTAGATTTTAAGCCTCGAGTCCCATATGAAACAATGTTTCGATGAGCTTTCTCTTAAAATTTCTAAAAATTATTTTTTAAATCTTTTGAATATTAAACAAAAAGTACTAATTTGATAATAAATGGCCTGGCTGACACAAACCCTTCTTTTTAAATTCCCACGGAACAAATTATTCTCACATTCAACTTAAAAATAATTTATACTCTATTATTTGGACTAAGTGTGAAAATATTAATTAATATTGGCGTTGAATTAGTTATAAGAATGTATTGGATTAAGTTACATATGAATTCCATTTGTGTTAAAGTTCGGTTGTTGCTTAAAGAATTACCTGATGTATTTGGTAAAGATTAAATTTGATAGCTGCAAACAGAAAATTTTCTCAGTTTGCAAGTTTAACTTATTTTAGCCACCCCCTTAAATTGAAAATTTAGAAGTACACATACGTCACAATATTTTATGAGAAGTATAAATACTGTAAAAATGTAACGAAAAAGATGGAAAATTTACAGAATCCACCGAAACGAATTCCTTTTAATGCAACCATGCAAACATTGTTGTGTGTTCCGTTCAATAGATGTATCCAGGCACCATTAACTAAGGCCAGACTGCTCCTTAAATTTAGATGACAACATCTTAAATTTCTTAAAGGATGAAAATAAATGGCACACAAAGAGATTGCTAGCTCTAAAATTAAACTAGTACAAAGTCGGCTAATTTTTGTCGCCTTAAAAACTAGGAAAAGTGAGTTTGCTGTGAGTGTAGATTCTTTTTAACGAAGTCAATTAAATAAAGCATACAGATTATTGAATGCTAATACCTTACTTTTTTGGCATAAGGATTATCCCCTACGAGTAAAATTATTATGAGGGACAAAAATTGATCAAATATGGAAAGGAGGTCTGAAACCCTAATGTATTGAAATGAATCAGCAGTCAGAACCGAATCTAAAAGCTAGTTTACTAAGGGGAAACTGTTGAATCATTATTTGAGGATAAAGATTTGGTCTTGATTGTATGTAGACTTAGCCTCACATTTAAACTAGTTAAATTTACAGAATAAAATTCAACTAATTTTTTCCATATTTTAACTTGTAAAAGTATAGGTAATGAAATTTAAGGCATGGGACGATTAGATTTGATCGAACAATTTTGTAAATTTTAAAGCATAAAAAAAATGTTGGGATTAATAATATGAAAATTTACGTTCGATTTCTAAACTAGGATTTGATAACCGGCTTAAGCTTTTCGACATATTTGTATCCTCCCTTTCGGTTTAGATATATACAATGATTGTAAAATACCGAATTAAATATTTAGAGATGTTATCCTCTATTAAACTCAAATAAAAAGTTTAAAGGGTTCTATTTTACAATTTTTATATGTTATATTTTGCAAGAGAAAATTTCTTTTGATCCATAATTGCGGCATATTAATGCAATAACTTTTGGAACGTATTTGTAACCGCCAAACTAATACCCATGCAGCACAGCGTTATATAGAAAGGAGGGAGATCAGTTAGAGACATACACTAAGACTGATTTTGGTAGGTATGCACACCCGGCACTGGATGAGCCGGGTAGTGAATTGCGAAGCCTTATCACAAGAGACCAATTTGGTTTTACAAATCCATCCTGTACCACGAAAACGTATTTGTGAGCAATTTTTTTTAAAAGGAAAGAATAATACAAAAAATAAGCATCGACAAAGTTTTCTGAGGATAATCTTGAGTGGCTGTTAACGCTTGGAGCCAAAAATTTCGAATTCAGTTTCACAGAAACAGCGTTAACTTCCGTACTAATTATATAATGATCTTAAAATATTCGAAATATGCATTGAAAAACATAAAAATTTCTATAAAGTAGGTTGTCGTTCTTAATGAATTTTATTTTTGTTTTCAGCTTTCAATTTTTTCTCTCTATCTGTGTTCTCACACGAAAGTATTAAGATTGGGCATCCCTTGTCTTAAAAATAAATAGAAATCAAAACTATCTTAATAAATATTTCAAAAAAGAATTAATCCCAATTAAGACATATAAATTGTTTGATTTAAAGGCCTCGTAAAAACAAAAAAGGGCGGCATAAAAAATCATCCTCTTGTTAACTTATTCTTAAAAAAACATGATTTTTTATTTAATAAGCAGTTATAAATGAAAATTTTTGAATCCACTATGAATGTTAATTTTAACACAAACGAACTGGAACCAATTATAAATGAGAGTGTAAACAAAACATAATATATTTACGAGAAAATGGATTTCTACTACCCTCGTATATATGCCCCTTTTGTGGGATATTGACAGTGGAGGTTAAAACAAAGCGAAACAGCGATAATCTTAGTTATCAATGTAAAAAAAGGACATGCCTTAAATTTGATAATTATTACTTCTTTCGAATAAACAATTTTTTTGCTAGATTTAAATTATCATTGCAAGATTATTTGAAATTGATTTGGAAATGGTCTTTTGATACATCGCATGAAAATTTTCTTAAAGAAATTAATATTTCTCGAAGTATTGTCCTCAAATATTTTGCAAATTTCCGAAATTTGTGCATAGTTTACTTTGAACGAAACCCAGTTCAGTTGGGTGGAGTAGGTGTGGTGTGTCAAATTGATGAAAGTGTTTTCTGCCATAAACAAAAATATAATGTCGGCCGGTATTCTGATTTCCAAATTTTGGTGTTTGGAATTTGCGATACTTCTTATTCACCATCGAAAGTATATTTGAAAGTTGTGGAAGACAGGTAGGTTGAAACTATTTTGCCAACATTAACACGTGTTTGCAGACCCTGCACAATTATTATGTCTGACCAATTGTCTGCATATCATGTAATTTACACGATGAATAATTTCATTCACATGACTGTAAACCATTCATTGAATTTTGTTGATCCAACATCATTAGCTCATACGCAGAATATCTATTCCCTTTGGGCCAAGGCAAAATTAAAAATTAAAAGAATTTGTGGGGATTTATTACCGTTGTTGATGGCAGAGTTAAGGTTTAAAAACAATGTTTATAATGGAAATTTTCAAGAAATTATTGATTTGATCAAATTTAATTAAAACTTTGTTATTAAGGATGTTTTAATTTATTTTATTTTTATTTAATTTCATAATTCAATGTCGAAAAAAAACATGATCCAAAAAATATCTTTTATGCTCAATCGATATATCTCTCATTTACAACATCAGGCTTTTTTTTTTCCTTCGAGTGCCCTCGCCCGGCGCGGAAGGTTGTTTTGGCGCATAGCTAAAAGAGTCTGGGAGATTTTTAAATTTTTAGGCTCTATCTGAGAAATTAAGTACCTTCCCTAATTCTTTCCAAGATTGGCATACACGTATTAACTATCAATTGAAATGCGTACTTATCAAGCTGCTACTGGGAAGGCTAGTCCAGATCCTATGTGCACACTACATGAGCTAGATTATTAAGTTTTCCACCTTGCTAAATAAAAAAAAGTTAAATTAAATTACTGTTTAACTATTATACATATGGAATGCGAATAAAAAAATCATATAAAAAATGTCAGGATTCATCTTCAAAAATATATCAAATATCCTCGTCCCCCCCCCCATTTTTTAATATGTAAAAAAAAATTAAAGCACGGCAAATGAATTGAAAACTATCTACAAACTTCTAAGGATTTAAAAGGAATTATTCCACCTTTTAACGATTATTTACTAACCAATCTAAGCCTTCATATAAACCTGTACCATCGATCGCATTTGAGGGCTGAATATACCAGATATTATTTGTGAGGGTTTTTAATTGAAGAATATTTGTAATTTCAACAACACTAAAAGTATTCTCTTTATCTTGTTTGTTTGCGTACACAAGGAGTATACAATTGTGCAGTTCTGGTTCAGAGAGAAGATTTTTCAGTTCATCATAGGCTTCAGGTAAACGGTGAGGATTTGCCGAATCAATAACAAAAATTAAAGCTTTTGAATTCTTATAATGATAACGCCATAGGGGCCTATTCTGCACTTGGCCACTAACATCCCAAATATCGAAGCTTAAATTTCGATATTGGATTGTTTCGACATTATAACCCACAGTAGAAACAGAATAAAAACTTGCCTCTTTATTGGCCAGCTTATATAGTATGGCTGTTTTACCGGATGAGTCCAGGCCCACTAATTTAAAAATATTATATAAAATACCCATTAATATTTTATTCAGTTTGGAACCCAAAAGAGTTTTACACAATTTATCAAAGGATATCCCCATAAAAGGATTAATAGTGCACCCGTATCACCTCTTTGATAAAACGTGGTAAGATTAACTGTAATCTAAGTACTAATCCACTTAAAATTAATTTTAATATCAAATTAATCAAAGATTATGAAAAGTTACATAATTTTACCATATGTGCAAAAACAGGAGTACAGGTAATTTTAATCAAGAAGGTCAATTAAGAACACTAAAACCCTGAAAAACAATAAAAATTACGAATATGATTATTTTTCTTAATAAAATTAAAAAACAAGATAAAAATTAAGAGCTATTTACTTTAATTTCAGTTTGTTTACGATAAGAAATGATCCGAAGTAAATAAAAAATTAGCATTCAGTCACGCCCTAAATATACTAATTTCTTCTAAAAATGTCGGATAATTTTTAGTAAAACGAAGCCAATGGCATCTAAAGAAATTGCAACAATGAATTAAAAATTAAAATTTTTGATTATATTTCACTGATTTTGGTTTTATTGATAAATTTAACTGGCTCTTTTGATCTTTTCACGCTAATCTTTGATAAAAGAGGCTAGGTCTCAGCATTTCTTTATTGAAACTCAATTTCAATTAAGGGTGGTATCATAGTCAATTTTTTTTATTCTTCTACTCAATGTACATAATATTACTGTCCTCTTTCTACAGAAGAAATTTCGAGTCTGCAGTGGCGTTACCAAACTGTCAGGTGAGAAATATCAAGAGGGCGGGGAGTAGTAATGGGAGAGTCACTACAACAAATCTACCTGATCTCGTAAAGCTTTAGAAATTAGATATTTTTTTCGCAGTGTACAATACTTTTAGCCTTTCTATTTAAATATCTTATAATTGGCAAGGTCACGACAATCCCAACAACCTAAAAATGATGCTCTAAAGTCAAATCTATTAATTTTTGCACAATAACAGGTATCTCAATTGAAAAAGATAAACGATATTCCTTTAATTCAAAATAATTTTAGAAAATTTCAACATAAACCACAGGGTGACAAATACTAAATTAAATAAAGAAATGGAAACCTTGAATACTAGGCGCACGTCATTTGAGACCACAGCGATAGCTGAGGGTTTTGTTGTATTAAACGAGCAAAACTAACTATCTACGCGTGCGTATAATACTAATCTACAGCCTTTCTCCCTCCCCTTTACCATTTAATTCGCTAGTTCAATTTGAAAGTCGCGCATACGTCCGAACAATTTCTGACAAAATTGGAAGGTGTGGGGTATATGTTGGATCGCTTATCTCATCGTCCACACTTTGGTATTCGTCGTACGTCGTATTATTATCATGCGGCCCTCCAGCTTGCAATATTAATTTTTTGTTCTGGAATTTCTCCAACATGTGCAAAAATGGGTGAGGCCAAATGGAATTCCAGAGAGGATTTTCCGTTATCGTGCCTGATTTCGTAATTGATCGATGTGGCGTTTTACAATTTTGTCCCTACATTCAACCATATATGTTCTGTCACCTAATTTTTGTGTAATTTCGGCTTCTATCCCTTTCTGCTTGCCATGCAAATACAAGCGCATGAATACAGGGTCACTTTTTTTGAATGATCTAATTTCAGAATCCAAAACGTTTTTTCGTGAAATTGGTATTAAGTTGTCAAAATAGTTCCTTAGTTTTCTTTCATAGAGAATCTCCGCTGAAGTTTTTCCCGTCGTTGCATGAGGAGTGTTTCGATATGAAAAAACGAAATCGCAAACACGCTTTGTTAGCTCTTACCTGGCGGCTTTCGAATCGATCTTTTAATATCTGAACGTATCGTTCTGCCAATCCGTTTGTGGCCGGGTGGTATGTGCGGAAGTGACGTGAAAAACGCCTATAAAATCCATATAATGCTTGAATTCGTTCGATGAGAACTGGGGCCCATTATCTGTAACCACCTTTGAGGGAAAACCTGTTCTTGAGAACGTTTGTCTCAGTATATCAATTGTATTTTGTAATGTAGTTGAATCCATGATATTAACTTCTGGCCACTTCGTAAAGTCGTCAACAATCACTAGGAGCATTTTATTCCCGATAACACCTGCAAAATCAAAGTTTTCTCATTCGAATGGGAAGCTGGACTGTTCCCAAGTCTTTATCTGAACGCATGGTTGTTCTTTAATCGTTTCACATGGACAAGTTACACAGGTATTAAGGATGTTCTCGAGTTCCATATCAAGATTAGGCCACCAAACATGCGATCTGGCAATAGACTTAGTGCTTGTTATACCAAGATGACCTTCGTGCAGTTTATTTAGTATCTTTTGCCGTAAGGAAATAGTAACAATCAAGCGTTCGTCCATCAAGAGGCAAGAACTAACTATTGATATCTCGCTTTTCCTCCGAATAAAAGGTTCCATGTCATTTTCCTTAGTTTTTACCACCCAATCTTTCTTGAGTAACTCCATTACTCGTGTCAGTGTAGTATCATTTAATGTTTTTCTTTGAATAGTTGAAAGTGTGATATAGTTAATAACTGTTGAAATATGATAAATAAAATTTATCGAAGTGTTTGGAGGTCCTGATCCTTCCATTTTAAATATTTGTGGAGATAAGGCGTCTGCATTTCGGGGTTCTACCCCTTTTTGATAGAAAATATCAGCAAAAAAAACCTATCCGAAAGGTGGACCATCGTTGAATCCTTGCAGATGCCATCTCAGGAACCCCATCTTTTCGGTTAAATATGGCTTCTAGCGGCTTATGATCGGTCGTGATTGTAAATCTTCGGCCTTCAAGGTAGGTTGTGAATTTCTTTATGCCCCATATAATGGCTAGCACCTCACGTTCTACAGTAGAATAATTTTTCTCCGCAGGTGAAAGTGATCTCGATGCGAATGCAATCGGTCTTTCTTGGCCAGAGACAAAAACATGGGATAGTATAGCTCCAATGCCTTGTCCTGATGCATCAGTTGATAAGACTAACGGAAGAGTCGGATCATAATACCCTAACATAATGTCGTCTTTTAACTTCTTTTTCCATAAGTCGAACACTTTTTGGGGCTCTGAACACCATTGAAACTTATTTTCCTTTTTAAGCAATTCATAACACGGAGCGAGAATTGAAGACAGATTATGAATGAAGGGCCTGTAGAAGTTCATAAGTCCACAAAAACTTAGGACCTCCGCAGCATCTTGAGGGTTTCTTAAGTTTTCAATTGCCTCAATCTTTGATGGAGATATATATATGCCCTTTGAAGATAGCATTAATCCTCAGTATTTTCCACAGGGTTGAAAGAATTTGCATTTATCACGTTTTAGTTTAAATCCGGGATAATTAAGTATTTGAAAGACTTTATTAAGATTATCTAGAGGCTCTTGACATGTTTTTCCGATGACTATAATGCTATCTAGATAACAAGCAACCATTGGAATCATTCCTAAAATTTGAACTATAATCCTCTGCCAGATTGAAAGGGCAGAAGCCAATCCAAAAGGAAGTCTTGTATATCGAAACAGCCTCAAATGTGTGTTTATAGTCAGAATGGGTCGATAATTTTCTCCTACCCCTAGTTGAAGATATGCTGATGCCAAATCAATTATAGGGAAATCTTGTCCTCCGCTCAGTTTCGCCAACATCTCTTCCCCTCTAGGGATAGAAGGAACATCAATTTCAATAGCTTGTTTTACTCCGCAATAAAAAAAAGCACATATTCTCGGAGTCCCATCTTTTTTCATAATGCATACTATAGGTAAGGCCCATTCTGATCTCTCCACGCGTTCTATATCTTGCTCATCTTCCCATTTGACAAGAGCTTTTTCAACCAACTCTTTCTTATAAAATGAAAGTTGTCTAGCTTTAGTGAAAACTGGTATAGAATCCGTTTTTAGGCATACGCGTGCAGTAAAACCTTTGAAAACCCTAAGGTAGGAGAGAACAAAAACGAATATCGATCAAAAATACTATTAGAGCTTTCGTCTATTAAAATTTGGCCAACCGAAAAGATCTTGATGTCAAAAAGTTTCATTATCCAATCTCGTCCGATAATGGCTGGTCCGTGGTCCCATACAAAAAGCTCTCCCTCAAAACTTATTCCAGGTTTTGATATGTTGACGCTAGAAACTTCTAGTGGTATAAAATGATGTCCGGTAAAGCTTTTGAAGATGGCGATCGTAGATCTTAGGCCCAAATTAATGCTTTTAACCTTCTGCATGCCTATAACTGTAACAGAGGAGCCCGTATCCACTTCCATTT
>SGJC01000958.1:0-11504 GCA_009887335.1 Henneguya salminicola
TTGAGTTCATTTATTTTAATTATTGATATTATTATTAGTTTTAAAACAGTTTGAATAAATATATGACAAAAGGTTGTGCCAAATAGAAGAAATGTTTTTTAAAACGCGCATGCGCATTACTTTTTTCTTCAAACTGCAATTTTTAAACTTGTTAGCCTGAAAATAAACGTGATTTGAATTTATTTTGTTCTAAAATAATATTAAAAAATAGTAGCGTTTAATACATGAGCAAGGATAAACATTTTTTGGGGTTTACGCAAAAATACCAGTAAAGCTAATTTTATTCTAGAATAAGTAGTACCCTATAATTTATTTTTGATATTTTTAAGCCTTCCTTAATGCCATGTAAATGATTAATATTCATTTCTAAAAATTAATAAAACTGCTTTTAATGTTAACAATTAAGAGTTTTGAAAAAATACGAAAAACCTTTGAAACCTAATAAAAGTCAAAAAATACTGCTTAGAATTTAAAAAATGCAATTTTCCTTATACGATAAATTAATATTTCTAAAGTATTGTTCTACACAAGTATTTAATGAGACGAACTTTATTGCCACCAATAACAGTCGAGATATCTGCTAAATAATATAAAAGTACAGGTTTGTGGTGCAAATGTTGTCCTCAAGCCAACAGAATTAAAATTTTTGTTTACTTCACGGCATTCATAAAAAAACGGATGTAAAACTATTGAATAAATCTGTAAAAGATATTTTAGTGTCGTCTTGAATGTTTTTTTTGTTCTTTTGAGAAAATCATTGAAACTCAAAGCAAAGACGGTTTAATTGTCATTATTTTAATTGATAATTTAAACAAATTTATTTTGGGCATGTCCTCCGGATTTTGAGGATGAGTGTGAGATATTTCTGGTTTTATAATAATTATTTTATTTTAATTAGTTTTTAGGGATGATTTAAATTTTATCTTTACAAAACGCTTTGTAACTTCATTAACTTCCTTTTTTTTGGAAGTTAATGAAATTCAGGTTTAGAGCAAACCTTTTCCTTGTGTTGATGATATGTTTGTGAACCGATAAAATTATAAAAAAAACAGTTTGATCCAAGTTCTGGGGTTTAGTGCTAGTTTTTAGAAAAAATTTATAAAAAACTATATTAAAGATTATAAAAAATATTTCATCGTTTAACGCTATTTAAATAAATATCCACACAAATTACGTATTATTATATCCGCTCAATTTTTTAATTTTTTCTTCAACTCGTTTACACTAATCTGGCAAGTTCTTAAAGGAACCGGTCACTAAAAAGGCTGACCAACCATGGTGTAAACTTTAGTATTGTTTAACGGCGTCCATGAATTGTATTCTTTTAATCATTAAAATATGCTTTCCCATGAAATGCTAATTTTAATATTTCTGCATATAAATTAGTGATAAAATATCGAGTTATAAATTAAATGAGGTAACACTTTCATCTTAAAGTTTATAATGTTTGAATTAAAAGAAAAATCTGATCATTCTTACGATTTATCACGTATAATTTTTCAAAAATAATTAATTTAAATTTCAGTACATTCGAAAATTAATAGAACCTTTATTTGGACTATTTTATGTTTGATTTTTAGAGCACTTGACTTAATTCTATTAAAGAATGCGAATTTGGGAAGCTTGTTTATGATACTTGTAAAAAAACCAGACATACCTAAGTGTATTAATTGAAAATGCATAAAAAATATAATAAGGCTCCCTTCAAATTTATAATTCTTCTATATCAATGACATATTATGAGAACTGCTGTGATTTTTATCGTCTTATTACTTCACTAAGGTCACAATTATAAGCATAACATTTGCTTACCTTGGCTGTGTAAATTTTATCCAACTAAAACTTCTGTTTTTTTTATGTCTAGATTTATCCCATTGACATCTGAACATTTCATTGAATATCGTTTTAATTGCTAAAATATTTATAAAAAGCATTAATTTATAATAATTTCTTATTAATGTAGATAAATTGCTTAATATTTTTATATCCTTTACAACATACATATTTCAAAAATATTTTAGCATTTCTTAAATTAACCTTAAAATAATATATTGGTATTTCTTATCATGATTTCGATACATGAGTATGCAACTATTAATTAACATAATCATTGATTCTTTTATCATACATCTATAATTTGAAGGGCATTCGCAATGACGTTTTACTGCTTGAATGGGAGCATCCCTATCCGATATATATCACTTGATGTAGTTAACGTTTTTTTAGAGTTTTGCATTTCATTTTTTATATTATAATTTATTTACCGCTTCTTTTAAATTTTATAATTATCTGATAAAAAAAACGCATTGTTTGAGAAAGATGTTTGAAATTGTTTGACACCGTTGAAAATAGCTAAATTTTGATCTTTCATTAAAGCCACATTGGGCATTCATCTGCTTTTCAAAAAAAATGATAGTATTTTGTTACCCCGCCGTTTCTCCCATTATTACAGCGTTTTGGCTATATTAGGGCAGATTTAAAAATTTTCATACATAGACTATCCTGGGAATTCTTTAAAAATAGATCTCGTTTTATTTTTCTAACGCTTTCGTTTATCATTTTTTCCCACAATGTTAAAGTCTGGGAGTTTCAAAAAAAAATTCTAAATTAATTATGCTTGATCTATGACATCATTTACGATTCCTTAATTTACCTACTGATAATAAAGATGATCATTGATTTATAACTCATCATTAACTTATAACTCAGAGGGATATCGGTTTGACTAGGGGATTGATTATAATTTGATGATTTTATTCACCCTTGTAAAGTTATAATTCGTGAACATCATATTTTCATCAATAAATGTCTGTATTAACGTATAGATACCATTTCCTTGGAATAACTGGATAGATCTTTTATTTTACTTGTTTCTACACTGTGTATTGTTGATTGTTATCGAAGTGTAATTTTATTGTTATCGCCTGTTTGTATACAATCCTACTAGTCTCGTTTTAGAATTTCCCAGGAAGTGCCATCCAACTATCCAGGCATAAACTTTATTTTTGGATGCCGCAATGAATTTCAAACGCAGTCCTTTCCCATAAGGAACGTCGTATCACTTGAGCATTGGCAAGCAGTTAAACATTCTTCAAATCTTTTTCAAAATTGTTTATAACCAGAGGCATCTCTCTACACCGGAATTCCTAATATTACTCTGTGAAGATATTTTAACAGACATCACCCTACGACCGCCAGCGTCTTTTGTGTTATTTGGCTACTTCTCTTTCGCGATAATAAATTGACCCTACAATTTCCCATTAAGATTCATATTCCTTAAAAATTTTATATTATTTTCAATTTATAAAAAATTTAATTTGTCAATGATTAATAGAAATGTCATTATAATTGTTTTTAATTCAGCGAAAAATATAATTTTATGTCAAAGATTGAAAAAAATTACATTATTTTTAATCCTTGTTGGAGCTGCAGGTAATGTTTAAGGATAAAACTGACACTTAAAATATCAGTTTTAATTATAAATCTCAATAATTTAAATAATTTGTTGTTTTCTTTTGTATATTAATTTAGACTTACCGTCTCAGCTATGAGGTTGCATTCAATAGAGTCAAATCTAAGCGTCCTCATATACTCATTGGATCAAATCAAGAAAAATTCATAAAAGATTATTACGATTCATCAAATATATCAACTCTTTAACTGATGCATTTTTAATTTTCAATTAATTTATTAGAGCTTTTTTTGTTTGGATTGATCAATTTATTTTTGTAACAGAATAAGATTTACAGGTAAGAAAATTAATTGAGCAAGCATATCTTTACTTACATATGAAATATTCAAGTAGGACATTTTTGATATGATTATAATTTAATGTTTATTATATGCAATAAATACAATAGAATAGAACTGGGGTAAAAATAATCTCCGTTAATATATTTTTGACTGGTAATTCTAAAGAATCTTCAGTTATAGCTTTAAAAGAATAGTTCTTTAAAATCTTCAAATATTTTCTGAATAACCAAAGCCTGTAAAATTAAATTCATTTGATTCATCCCAGAAATTGAACCAGCTGTTCTATATCATCAACTTTGGCGTAGGGTTTGTTACATGATTATTTGTTTCAAAAACCGCAATGACAATATCAAAATCCATTTTCAAATTTTTGAAAATTTGTATACTGCTAAAACTCTGGTAGAATTTTTGTCAGATAATAATGTTTTAGAACTGTTCCAATTCCTTTAACTACCAAATAAACCTTTTATATTTCCATTTCCCTGGCCCCTATTACTAGAAACAATCATAAAAAATGTTGGAGACTAATTTTTTCCAAGGCTATTTTGAATCCAATGTTTCATTTAAAATACCTGTCGTTTCTTTTTTTTTGGGTCAAGCTCCCTGAATATCTGCTTTGTCCTGAAAAAAAAGAATATTTTATTTTGTAACCCTCACAAAATAAAATGTCAGACCTCGCATAAGAGTATCCCTCATTGATTGAATAATTCTTTTTTTTTTTCAAGAAACTAAACTAATATGTTAATCTTTTCGTACTGCGCAGAGAATTTTAAGCCGCTTAAATTAGGGTCTCTATAGACTTTCACCTCCATTAAATGTAAATTTGTTTCTACTCAAAAATGCTGATCGCAAGCTTCTCCTATAATTATGAAGTAATAAAACGAACAAATTCCTTTTGGTAGATCTTTCAAACCATTTTGATCAAGAGGTACATTTAAAGCTAATAAGAATATAGCCACGGGGGTCGATTGGTAGAGACCTTTGCCCTCCATAGAAAATTGTTTGTGTTCAAGTCTCATAGAGGGCTGGAATTTTTAATATAAATTAAAATCTGAATTTTGTGACGAGATGGGGGCATGCAAATAATGTCAATTGAAATTAGTTGTTGAAAAATGCCAATTATTCTTAGAAGGCATCTTAGCACAGTTAGTAACACCGTTTCTCTTGAGATTAACGAAGTTAAGAAACTGTTGACTGCATCAAACATTACTAGGGAACACAGTGTAAGATTTAGCGAGGCTCTTTATATGATAGTAGGGGATTTTTTTTCATACGAGAAAAAAAGATTCGTGTTTTTTAGCTATTTTTTTAAAACTTATAAGAATTAGTCAGCACACCAAAATGGATAAAATAATAAAAATCTTGACGATTGTTATCCTTTTTTTTTAAATATACTTAACATATACACTGGAATAATTAAAAGACGAATTTATGCTCAAGGGAAAAAATTAATTAAAAGATTGATGAAACATATTTGTGCCTACTATTGTTCCCAATAATTTTATTCGGCGTCGAATGTTAGATTAGGGCGCTCTGAGTTATTGTTTAAACGAAAGTAATCTGATAAGATTCATTTTTTTTAATTTCGTTCATTATTTTACATCTCTACCTTACAAAAAATATTATTTCTGAAATAATGTGACGCCTTAGCCAAATGATATCTTTGAAGTCTATTAAAATAGAACACCACGGAAATAAAAGGTAAAATGTTTAGTGCCCCAATTGTAGCAATACGATATCTTTATTTCATATTTAACTTTTGTACGTATAACATAAATTTGTGTCTTTATTTCTAACAGGTCCCATTGAGATTGAAACTCCAGAACATCAGGAGGCTTGACTATCTTACTCTCCTAGTTCCTCCTCTGCTAGTCACAAAGTAGAAAATGGGAATAAAATTTTGGCAGCGCCCTTAAATTATCCTTACAGAACACAATGGGAAAACATTTGATTATAGCTAGATTCAAGAATGAACCAAAATCTGTTGAATCACTTGTAATTGTCGAGCTAAAACTTACCGATTTTGGCTTATTCCTTGTCCTTGTCTGACTTACTCGAACTTATAACAATGTTTAAGCGCTTGCAGATAAAAAAACCTTTCAGCAGTATATAAGCCCTCTTCAAAGGCAAATTAGCTGGATTAGTTACCCTGCTCCATATTTTTAAATTTAAATACACGTTAATCCTGATAGTTTTCAGCAGAGCATTGACAAAAGCTGGTAATGTATTTTTTTCACAGTTGCCCAATTCGCAAATATCTAGATATAATGAAACCATAGCCAAATAGGATAAGAATTTTTGTATATTGTCTATAATTCTCAGCTTCAATTGCTGTGAATTAAAATGAGCATAAAGGTACAATAATAGTATGGAGCTCTCGCATTGCAACAAGAAGCCTGTTATTGTCTTTTTACAAAGAGAAAGCTATTTTCATTAAAATTCCCTTCAAATATAATCTCATTTAGATTTAAAATTTGAATTTTTAATAATATTTAGAGATGAGCATAAAAATGTTAACCCGATAATATCATGGATAATATTTTTAAATTGTTCATTGATGAAGATAAGATTTTAGAGCCCCCTTTAATTCGAATTTCGTTACAAAATCTAGGTTCTCAAATGTAATGGTAGTGTATCGTATTTTGCTACTCTATACCAAAATTCCCTCAGCCTGAGACAAAATTATACTTGTTGGATGTGAGTTTTAACCAATTAATTTTAAAGATTAAGCATCAATTTATTATTTATTTTACATTTTCTTTGAAATTATTTTTGCTCTAACAAAGGACAATAATTTGGAAAGCTTATTGTGATAATGTACACAATAATATGGTGAGAAGTAGGAACAGGTGTTAATAAAAACGAATTTTATCAAAGTAGCATAGATGGAATATATAATCAAAAGTTAATATTTATAGTTCTTCTGAAGAGTGTTCCTGGGTTTCTGGTGCTCCATGATCTAAAGTATCCTCAATTTGTTCTGGTGATTCTTCTTTCTCCTCCTCGTCAATTCCCAGTTCGTCGTGAATTTGTCTTGAAAGATTTTCTGGAGAAATATTATGACTTTTTAGGTAAAGACGTTCAATTAATTGAGCCAACTCGACTCCATCGTTAACAGAATATCCTCCTGACAGAGCGGCAATAGAGAAACAAATATCCGCTTTTTCCTTCAATTCAGGGGATGTAGGATCTTCTATAGCTAAACCTAACATCTCTTTAACCAACGGATGATGAGGATTAAGTTCTAAATTTTTTGCTTGATTCAAAACGCCGTCAACGCCTGACGTTTTACCATGGACATAGGCTTGCGATCGAATGATACGATCCATGTTTCCAGAATAACCTTGTTCGGGTGCCATTAAGATGCATGAAGAGGTCAATAATCTGCTTGATAATCGTGCCGATGAGATACGCCCTTTGAAATATGTCTTCTTAAGCCATGTTACTAGAGGTTTAAACTCTGTTTCTTTATCTTTTAATGTTTGATCTTCAGTTTTACTGTTGGGAATATCGCTGATTTCTTTAGCAATGTTGTAAATAGCTTTATTTTCATACACTCTCAAATTTTGCATAATAGCCTCATCGATATTATCCAACATGTATAAAATTTCATATCCCTTAAGACGAATTCTTTCCATATAAGGACTTTTTTTTGCGTCTTCAATCGTTATTGCTGTAATGAATAAAATACCTGGTTGCCCAGGCTTCATTCTAGAGACATACTCATCTAGAGTTGTTTTATTTTCAGTTGAAACAGATGAATAAAATCTCAATAAACGTGCGATACGATTCGAATTTGTTTCATCATCAATGATTCCAAATTTTAGTGCATTACCAAATTCTTCATAGAATTTAAGGTATTTTTCAGGTTCATTTTGTGACATTCTTTTAATATAATCCAACATTTTCCTTGTTATTTTTTTTTTGATAACTTTTATCAATTCCATATGTTGAGGCATTTCTCGACCAACATTCAACGAGAGATCTTCTGAATCAATTATTCCTATTGCAAACCCAAGATAATGTGGAACAAACGGACGAGAATCTGCTGTTACGAGAACCCTGCGTACATATAATTTAATCTTAGGCTTCCAAGATAGTGGCGAATTGACATATTCATCGTCAAGTTTATCCGGAATGTATAAGAGGGCATGGAAATTAGTCTCCCCTTCAGCCGAGAATTCAATAATTCCTATCGGTTTTACAAATTGGTTTTGGCTGCTTCCATGCGAAATTGAATTGAAGAATTTCTCATGCTCTTCCTCAGTTACTTCATTAGAAGGACGCTTCCAGATTGGAGAAATATTATTCACATGCTTCCAATAATATGAGACTTCTTTACCATCGTCATCTGTGTTCGTATAGACGTAGATTGGAAAGAGAATGAATTCAGAATATTTTTTAATAAGGCTAACGATTCTGTTAACATTAAGAAATTCACTTGAATCTTGGTTCAAGTACAATGTTACACTAGTGCCTCGAATTAAGGTATCCCCTCTAGGATCTTCAAATATCCTAAAGCTACTTGTATCAGCTTCAAATATAAACTGTTTGGAGTCATCTAATGATTTTGAAGAAACAAGAACACGATCAGCAACGAGGAAAACAGAATAAAATCCGACACCGAATTGACCGATTTGAGATGATAGGTCGGCGGTTTTATTTCCATCCCCGAGTTTTTTTATGAACTCCTTTGTGCCTGATTTGGCAATAGTTCCTAGATTGTTTGAAAGTTCCTCTTGAGTCATACCAATACCGGTGTCAGTAATCGAAATGACACGATTAATAGGATCAACATTAATTTGAATCCTCATTTCAGAATTTACATCTAATATTGATGGGTTGACAAGACTAGAGTATCTAACTTTGTCGAGTGCATCAAAAGCGTTAGAAATTAACTCTCGAAGAAATACATCTTTATTACGATATAAATTATTAACAATTATTCTCATCAATTGAGAAACTTCTGTCTGATAGGTTGATTTTGTACATTTTTGACGGCTTTCTGAAAATTTTGCTTCGTCAGCTTCGAATTGAGCTGTTTCAGTATCAACAACTGGTTCAGGGACTTCTTCAACTCCATCACCTTTATATTTTAATAAACAATTTGAAAAAAAGAAGAAAATAATTAGAATTAACTTCATTGAATAAATACGTAATTAATTTAATCGTATCAACTACTGTGCATGTCCGATACGTGGCTAAAAATAATTGTTTACTTTTTATATCGACGCTTTTTATTGTTTATATCGCTAACAAAAAACAAGAAATTAATTTTATTACATTTAAAATAAATAATATAATAAAATATAAATATTTTTTTCAATTTTCTTATTCTATTTACAGCTTTTATTTTGCCTAACCCATGCCGATCTAAAATCAGTTTGACATGTGATTAATTACAGGCTGTTTTTTTTCATAATACAAGTATAAATGAAGTATCAGTTAAAAGTTTTTCATTATCGGTATCTAAAAGGATATTCTAATTCATTGTTAAGCTAATATTTAAATGTTAAATCCAACAAAATCTCTGGGTTTTTATTAAATAAAATTTTATATCATTTCAATAAATGAATTAGATTTTTATTTGAGCCAATTACTTAGTGGTTTAGAGTTTTTAGAAGGGAGAGATTGCGCGTGACATTTGTCACAAAAATCTTTTAACATTGTTATCATATTAGATATGCCTTAGTGACAATTATCTAATGGTAAATAGGACAAGGTTCAAGAATTTCCCTTGAAAAATAGTAGAATGAGTTCATATTCCCAATTGACAACAAAATTATAATCGTTTTAAAACTGCCAGGTACTATCCTTTTGACGTTGGGAAGCTTCAAGCCCGTGAAAATTAGTGACCAGAAAAACAGGTTGATAAAAATAAGTATACTAAAAATGGCTAAAACTATTAATTGTTACATTTTAAAGAGTGTAGTGATAATATTATCACTACGCGCGCACGCGCCAAGCAAATTCCACGTATATTTTCTTAATCTTATTCTTACATTTAGACTTGATTTTATTTTTTAACCGATTTTTAGTTAAACGTCAGGGAAATATAAAGGTGCCTCGGCTTTATATTGGAGTCTTACTTTTATCAAATATCCCCCAATTTCAATCTTCATTTTTCTTTAATATGTTTACAAAATATAATTTCATAAATTTTGTGCAATATCTATCGTGTGCTATCATGTCCGCTTTTTAATTATATCTTAGGGATGTTGTTTTAGTGACCAATGCGCGCGCAGTTTAATGACTTTTTTAAACTGCTTATTAAAATGATATATTATCTGATTGTAGTATCTTTACTAACTAATGGAAAAAATATATTTCCGCATAACTGCCGTTATTCTAAACCATTAATCCATACTACATATGCGCAATTAAAAAATTTAACATTCTACAATTTACAAGCAGGCGCAATCACTACCACCGATTCCGAAGCCTATCCCTCAGCTTTTATTGTAAGGATATTATATCCGTAATCCATGTAAATTAATGCGTATTTCGTTGTCTCTTATCATGTTACCTGATAATGTAATCTTTTTATTCTTGAATTCTTCTTTAATTTAAACCGAAACTGTTTCAATTGAATTTAGAGTTAAAAACTAGAATACACTGACCAACGCCCAGTCTTCTTTATGAACACGTTCTGACTTATTTGAAACAATATAACTCTTTGTTATGATTTGGTTTTACATTTTTTTGTTTTTTAAGTTATCAATTTTTTCACCCCTCCTTAGAATTGCTTGAACAGAGTGTGTGTGATTATTTATACTATTTGTGAGACTGAACTTTTCAAGATCTTGTTTTATTTTATGTTTCAGGGTTTTTATAGATTTTACCATTAATATTAAAGGTTGTATTCTAAAATAATTACATGTTTATGCAAAATAAGCAAATAGTGAACATTAGATTTAAATTTTTAATTTCTATAATCCCCCTTGTATGTCAATATTATGATCCCCTATTATATGCAATTGAGGTAAAACCACTGGTGTGGCACGGATGCATCAACCCCACCGGTTAAAGTCGGAAACACCCCAACTGGGCGACTAAACGGGGGAGTATTAAGTCATCACGGTAATTGCTAAGCCAGTTTAATAAAGAAATCCTAATATTTCAATTCATTTCGATTCACACTTTATTAAAATATTTTCTATTTTAGTATTAAATATTATTTTATTTTTCAAAAAATACTTCACGGATACATTTAATTTCTTATCCCAAATCAGATTAGTGTTTCAATAAACACCAAAACTATATCGTATTTAAATATTTTTGTAAAGATTTAAAGAAAATTGCGCAACAATTTAAATTTTTTTATTTATGATTGCAAAAAACAAAGTAATATTTATTCAACTGATTTTATAATTTATTTTTTCATCATTATATTAAAAAAAACGCATGAATAATCAGTTTTCTGCCAAAAAATTAATAAACCAGATCCTTTTTCGCAGGTAGCCCTGTCGAGTAATTTTATAATAAAATTTTAATGCCCGAAAAATCTTAATTAAAGCGGGATGTTGTAAGTCCCTCGCAACCAGTACTATAGGGAGCTTGGAAAACTCCTGTTCCCAATGACTAGTTTTGGCTTGAATTACACCAACTTCTGGTTTTTCATTACAATTTGACATAAATACAATCGAACAAATACTTTTAATAACCATTATATGCTCTTAAGTGAGCCAATTTGAATCTATTTCTAAATATAACAGTTATTCCTTGATTTTATATGTGAAATTCATTAAATC
>SGJC01000959.1:0-11822 GCA_009887335.1 Henneguya salminicola
TACTTCTGCCACTGGCTTGGCATCGGGAATAACCATTTATCAGCTTTTGTTTATGTTTGCTCAAATATTTTCAGCTTTTTATTTTCCATTTAACCTACGCAGAATGTAATTATTCAAGAATTGAAATAATGATAACCTAAAATCACAATATTGGCAGCAAAAACCGGTATTTTTTTTTTGCAGTTTAACCTTATTATATATCGAACCTGATAGATTATGAATAATCCCGGTATTAAGATGATATAAATCTTTAGTTACTGTTCTTTCCACCTTTTTTCAATCATTTTCCCATTTTTTTAACTATAAATGATCAAACATAAAAGATCTCATTCGATTTAACATTTCTTGTTTATCTTTACAATCTGGTTAATAAATTTCCATATTTCGATAGAATCCTTCAAATCCTGGAAAATTATCAAATGCAAAGATAAATTGAACGCTTCACTAAGTGCCTCTGACATAGACGATCTTACAAGTAATTTTAATTTTGAAAACACGTTTTCTATTGAATTTATAAATGAGATTTAAAGATGTAAAAAATAACGTTATGCCCAAACTGTATTGCTCATTTATATTTTTTTGTCGAAAGGAACATTTTCTTACCACAGGAGTAGTATATTTAAGTTTTGGGAGTTTAGCCTTTTGAATTGCTGAAAAAGATAACGCTTAAAAAATTAGAATAGTATGGCTTATCTTTAATTTGAAAGAATATAATTTATAAACGAAGAAGTGAAGCATGCGGTAGAATAGTTTCTTGATGTAATGGCTCGAACGACTCCTATGTCTGTGGTCTAATCAACGATTTACCGAAACGGGGTTGCATATTGACATGAACTTTATGTTAACTATTAAATATTTTATTTTCTCTTTCTGGTAAAATACGAAGAAATTCTAGTGCATATGTTTTTCTCACCTCAATAACTTCTTGGGTATTTCTTCTTTCTAGTATCAACTTGATCCTTTTTAGGCCACAATAGAATACTCTGAAATATCTAGTTACCGCACTGCGCTTTATTCTAATTAGATGGCGCTCAAAAAATATGTCACATATTTTCTGAACACTAAAATTGTAATTTTCATCCACGAGATCGCCTAATAAATCTTTTTTTTTGTGCCGAAAGAATTTGTCTGTGGTTTTCGTCTTATTGTAAATTTCAGCTTGTTTAGTCTCTCTATTTTTTTTATAAATTTTTATGACAGTATTTTGGTCATCATCATAAAAGTCTTTTATGCCACACAATCACAAGTTGTTATTAACAAACTTTACGATGAGTTTCCTGACTCCAATTGCTACTTTTTTTTATCCTTTCTCCTTTACCATAAATTTAATTTGAACTTACTGTTGATTTTTGTTTTCAATATTTTCATTTTGTTGTAAAATATTATTTATCGCAATTTTTTTAATAAAACAGAGATGTGATGCAAGGAAGGCGTATATTTTTTTTATTGACAAACAAATGAAATAAAAAAAAATCCATAAATATTTAAAAATAATTTAATTATAAAAATCTTTGTCTTAGTGGCTTTTATCCGCCCTTCTCTCATATCCTGAAGAAAGCACTAAAGTCATAAGTAGTACCGGGTTTTACATTAAATTTGTGTCCCTGGGATTTTTAAGATCGGCCATTTTATACAAACACATATTTTTTATATTTATTATTCTATCAGTGAATTTGTAAGAAATTTAAAAATTAATTTAATAGAAATTTGTAATAAATAACATAAAATTTTTAGTCTTGTCTAATGCCATCCTTTGGTAAACAGGCTTCAAAAAAAATTTCACAGGGGAATAATTATTTTACAGGTTTATTATAGGTATTCTCAGGCAAGATTCTCTCAAATGATTGAATAGGTCATCTGTACGTATGGGAGGTGTGTCTCCTATCTTGTAAAATTTAAGAATCGAAATTATTTTCTCGCAAGGATTGAGAAAAGAAGAATATGGCGGAATATATTTAAAAGAAATTTTTGGCTCAGTTATTAGATTTGACATATGGGGGAAATTGACATTATCCACTACAAGGATAAAGTCTTCGTTATGCCCCAAAACGATAACAGCTTCAGAACTAAATTTCTGAAATACAAATCTATTCCCAGAGGCAATGTCCACTTCGAAGTAAAATATATCCGTTTCATTTATATCAAAAATTATAGGGACTTTTATATTGCGATGGCGTATGGTTGATTCAGGTGTAACTCATTTTCTTGCCTAAGAGAGAGTTCGGAAATTGTGTATATTGAACGGAAATTCCTCGAAAAATGTTCATGCATCGAAAAACAGAGGAATTTGACTTGTACCATCATATAAACTCAACCTTTTGATCTTTAAAACCTGGGCCCTTTCGCCATTCATAAACAAGGTGCGCTATTTTATAAAAGAAGGCCAAGCTCTTAAACCTTTTCCACATAGTAATTAAATTTATATAAGCTTCTTAGCCCTCTTAATTTCTTGAAGTGTCGTAGTTCGATTATCATTTATTAAAATATTAATTTGAATTTGTGGTATTAAAACTGCAATGCGATCTCCTCTTCATAGTCAATGTGTCTTTAAGTGTGTAGTAACCCACCGTTTTACAATTTCTTGATTTGCATTTCGATGCACATTAATTTGCAAAGAAACCTACTGGTTACTTTTATCTTTGTTGATTTCTAAACGAATGATTAAATCCCATATATTTTGAGAAATTGATTTTTAGGAATGATAAGGCACGGAATAATTATTCAGTGTTGCGCACGTATGATACGACATCTTGATAACCACGGGGACAAAAATTGATTGTAAAACCCGGTAAAAAAGAGTAGCCAAACATTCCCCACTATAGTTTTATTTAAAAAGTGAGAACTCGGACAAGAAATACTCACATAAAAAATTTTGCCATTAATTTTGCATTTTTAAGAATTTAATTTTAGACAGAAAAAATATCAACGATGCAAGGAAGAAAAAAAATTCATTTAAAAGATAAAGAAAGAAATTTCCACAGCTTGGGAATGCGTTAATTCTCGTGGCATCAAATGGTAGATTATCATTTTGCTGAATTTCATATCGCCGAAGCTCATTTAACCGATTATTTATATTTATTTTACTTTCTTTTTTTATTTTAGTTTATACAGATAGTTTTTAGAATTCGTTTTTATCCTTCAGGCTACACGAAAATTAACATTCTGGTCCTGAGTATCATAAAACATAAAGAATCTTTGTAAAAAGAACCTCGATTAATATATTTTTCATAAAAAAATACAATATGATTTTAATAGTTTTAGAATAAAAACTAAATATTATTAGAAATTCCTTTTACGAATTTTTTTATTGATATATTTGGCTGGTTTTCCATCACTCTAAGTATTGTTTCTTCTTTGTCAATACTTTTTCTCTAAGATGAAGAGAAATTTCTGCCAACAATAATATTTCAAAGATAAACCTCAGATATTTATCTTGGCTCTTCAATAAGAGCATGCCTTGCAATATCCACCTTTATAATCAATTTATTTTATCCATTGTGCTAAGAATCTACCAATTTCTAGTAAAACACAGATCTTTTGAAACGAGAGAATGCCCAAACTACATTTCTGATAGGTATAAAGATGCATATCGCCGTTTAACATGGCTCTATCAAAATATTTTGTATGTCTTTTAATATATTTTCTTGTACAAATTATTGGTTATTTGATGTATTAAAGCTGGTATCTCAACTAAATTCTGATTGAATATGCATGAAATTTAATTCAATGGTAGAAAGACAAGTGTTGTCAGTTCTCATACTCATAAAAAGATATAAATACCATTCGGATGTTTTGTTTTAATTTTCTAAACTTTTATCCTACATTTTTGCCAAGATTGCAATTATTCGCTATTTGTTTTGAGTTCGAAACGAATTCAGATATGCATCCTTCAAATCTGATATAATTAATAATGAATCTAATAATATATAGATCTGCGCCTAACCCGAATTAAGGACTCGAACAATGTCAAATAAATATGTCGAAATTTTGATGTGATAAGAACTAACAGTGAAACCAAGATTTTATTTAGATTGCCTGAAGCACCATTCTTGTGTATATTTGGCGATTAATATTAGGAATAGTTTTGTACGTTTGATCAAAAATCCTAAACTTGCTAATGTTTAAATAGATTATATGCTGGAATTATAAATAATGAGTTCTCCTGAATAAGGTTTGAATAATAAAACCTTTCACCGTATATGACATATTTAATATTTCGCCATATTTGAAAAACTTGAAAAGATTATAGATTACTAATAAATGTTGACCTTCATTCTCAAAAAATGAAAGCATTTAATGACGGTTTTATTTGCATATATAACGCAGTTATTATGCACATAGTAGAGAAAATAGATAAGATACCTTGCACAGGTTTATCAATTCAGCTGGAAGCCAATACTTAAATTTCATCAATTATTTACACAACAATTTCTCTTCCAGGGGCAGAAGAAGGGCTATGAATGGTTTATTTAATATAATTATACTTTTTATTTGCCTATTAAGCTATTATGCCTACCCTTCCAATGAATGCCTTTTTACTTTTGGCACACGAGTAATATTTATAATTATGATTATTATCTTTTACGTTTAAATACCCGAAAATGATAATTTTTTGTATTTGTGCTTAAAAATACAAAGACGCATTGAGTATGATTCTTTAATATATCTCATTTAAAGATTTATATAAAATTAATAAAAATTATAGGTCAATCGTGAAATTAAAAAAAATGCGTAATCTACAAAAATATTAATATTCTAAATTTTAGCATTGACTTCAAAAAATATTAATGTAGGAAAATTACTATTTACTATTTATTAGAATAAAATAAAAAAATTTGTTTCCTAATATGCCCATTTGACGAAACAAGGCACTTTCGGGCTAAATACCAAACAGCAATAATAACCAGCAAAAAAGCATATCGATTAGTTGCGGTAAACTTCCATCAACAATATTATTATAATCTATTTCTTCACATAGGATCGAGATAACACAACAATTCGTATAGAAACATCTATATTTGGCCTTTCCGCGAGTAAAGAAACCATTGGATCTTGGTGAAAAAATTGTATGAATTTTTTTTTGCGACAGGGTAACAGGAAAAACCACACATAACGGCAGACAAGGTACAAATATTGAAATCGATCACGGTAAATTTATAATGTCAAAATATAATAGCGAGTGATTAGTTAAGCTCAATAGGAACTCAGGTAAGTACACCGGTAAAGCAAAGGAATGCGTCCTAGTTTTTGCTCACAAACAAGATTAAGTTACTAAAAATCTGATAATATTCTATAATATTCTAACTGGCGTGACAATTATATTTGATTTTTTGAAATCTTATAACACCTTAAACGAGTATAATTTTCAGCATTTAATGTGAACTACGCATATAATTTTGGTGATTCTGAGAGTGTCCTCTTCACAATCGATAGAAAGCACGAGGCCAGATAAAATCGACTCTGCCAGATACTTCCAGCAGAAAGAGTCGCCTTCATTGCTATTTGCGCCATTATCTTTTAATCAATGTAGCTCTACAATCGGATTATGATTTTCTTTGATTCTTTCTAAAATATGTCTTGAAAAAAAGGAGAAAACAGTTGCTTATAGTTTATCTCCGTTAGATTCGGAAATATTTCTTGGTAAATTAAGATCTGATAATTATACTTTTTACAAAACTTAAATGATTAATGTCAAACGAATTAATATATTTCAAAAACATATTTAAACGAATAATGGGTTTAAATTTAAATAAAATTTATCTCTATATTTTGTTATAATTTAATTTAGGATTTTAGTTTTTGGCTTGGTTGCTTTTTTAAGTTGACGTTAGCATTATTTTTTGGGTAAGAAAATATTAGGGTAGCTAAAGTCATCCATCAATAGATCCTGTTACTGATCGATTGAGTTATACTTACAAGAGGTCTATATTAGTGATTTTTGTGCGGAATACCTCGTTCTAATATTTTATCCGATATGGCTAAGTAATATATAAGGGAATTTTCAATACAAACTATCAGAATACCTGTTTGAATTCTTCTAGTTTAACTTAACTTTTACAAAATTTAACCCTTATACAATCTGTGCGTGCACAAACTTATATTTTTTTTTCCATGAAACTTTCAAACATTCTGAGATATTGATTTGTGCAAAAAATAACTATTTTTTCTCTATTTTAAAAAGAGAAAAAGGCTCAGAACAGGAATTTTTTGAATTTTCTCAAAAATTAATAGAAATAGAAAGATTATCTCAACTGATTTGTTCTGCATCATTTTATCGTTAAATAAATTTAATTTATGACTGAAAACTTGATATACTCATATTGTTAATAGAATATATTGTTTCATAATCTTTCAATCGTTAAAAAATATTAATTGTAGTGCACAACGAGTTAAAACTAATGCGTATTCATGCCATTTTAATATATGTATGCGCCATACTTTTATTTAACAGCACCCCTTTATGAATTAAAAAAATACTATAGCTTTAAACTCAAATTAACGATTAATATAATATTTTATTTAAAGATATTAAAATATCGCTGAAATTTATTGTTGACTTAGACAAAAGAGAAGTGAAGGTTTAAGTTACACCAGGACAAAATCTATAAATGAAAAAAATTCAGGTAAATTTGAAAAGTCTTTGAATAGTCACCTGCTCATTTTATCCTAAACTTCTTTAAGATGGCTAAGGCTTTAAATATGGCCAACACTAGCTAAAAATATGTCGTCTCGAAATATTTGATTGCACATTTGAAAAATTTATAAAAAGAGGAAAAATTGAATTGTAAATAAAATTTATTATTTTAAATAAATTTTGTATTGATTCACATATACATAGACTCCTAACATGCACCCAGGAATCATGACTGCTACTCTGAGAAATTTACCATTATTTTAGTTAGGGATTTTTGATTCTTAAAATTTTATTGGCAGGGTTCTCAATTATATTGAAATAATACTATTCATTATGAATAAAGTTATTTATGGAAATTCCACAGTTATTTATTCTTAGATTTATCATATATTATCTGTTGTTCGTGAGAATTTTTTATTATGTGTTAAATTAATCCATTATATTTCTGCAATTTGAAAACCGAGTTCAGTCTTAGTAATCTCTAAGATAAACAACACAGTTGAATGAAAAATACAAGAAAGGCAAAATAAATGGGATCAGGTGATTTTAATTGCAATATGAGCCCTATTACGGAAACTATCTATTCTGATAGCTTTTAAATTGTCAGTAATATAGCTTAACAAATTTTTTTTAATATCGCAGTTATTTTTACACTTGCCCTCTATTATAATTATTTTAAGAGAGGATTTGCTGTTAAATAAATGAGCCAGAATGTTTAAAAATAAACGTAAATGGAGTCAACATTAACAATAGAACTACTTTTCTAGGCCATTTAATGGTTTTTTATTTTTTTCTCTAAAATTTTTTTAGAAATCATATTATTTATATTTATGCAAGCTAATAACATATTTTTTATAAATTTGAAGGGCAATGTGCAACACATTTTTAACAAAGCAATTATTTACCATGGGTAATTGTTATTCAGAAAGGATAGAACCATCAACAAAACTGTATATAATATCACTTTGAACTACGTCCATCTGGCTTTCTGAGCCTAACTAAATTGATTTTATGTTCGTACGAGCTTAAAATTTTTCGAATAACCATATTAGACACATAATTTCAAAATTTCATTATCATGAAGGCCCGAAGCTATCTGCCGGATACGTTTAAAATGCAGAAATTTATTTTTTATATTTCTTTCTTCTAAACTTTATATTTATTGTCTATTTTGATATAAAATGTATTTGGTAAAATTCTAATATCTATTTTACTGCTTTTAATCGACAATTGTTCAGTCTTGATGTGTGACAAAAAATTTCGATAGAACTTAACACAAACAGGCCATCAAGAAATAGATCAGAAGATTTTTCAAAATTTATTAATAATGAAAAGTTGAAAGTTAATATAAACAAGCCATAGTTTTAATCAAGCTCTCTAATAATTTAGAAAGTTTGTGGCGAAATATGTATCTGCTAATTAACCTGTCATCAACTGATCGAAACGTCCCCGATACTTAAATGATTTTTTAAATTTTAGTTGATATTTTTTTTATTTTAATGTAAGTTTACAGATATTTTTCAATTTAAAACTCTTGCCTTTATATATTTTCACAAAAAAATATGGGAAATTTTGTCTGAATTAATTTAATAGCGTTAATAGGAAATGAAAAACTCAATAAATAATAGTTAGACTAGTCTTGGGCTATATACAGAGATAATATATTCAAGAAAATAATGTGTATTGATTAAAATTTCATTTTATAATTATAATTCGATGAATTAAAATTTATTTTAATTGAAAAAAAATATTATTGATTGAATAAAAATTTGTCTTCCCCTTATCAGAATACAAAAACATATTGGGGATGGGTGTCATTCATAATTTTTTATATGAAATTTTATAATTTTCCATACCAAAAGTATAATTAAATTTAGGTATACCCGATTAAAATTTACATGGTTATCGTTGCATTGTAGGACTGTTTTTCACAAAGTGAAGATTATAAATTATTGTGGCCTTCATTATATACATTATATAAAATATGAAGATTTAGGTGCGGTTTATTTGCAACCCTGAATTATATTTAACAATTCAAGCAAGAAAGTGTATCAATATATTTACAATAGCTTATATTGCTCATAATACCATGCTATCAGATAGGAAAAATAATTTTTTTTACCTTATAGATCCGATTGTCTTAACTTGAGAATGCCTAGACTCAGTTGTAAAAATGTAAAACTTATTCATTACCATATATAATTCTTATCTTTATATTTTCAAATATACTAGCAATATTAATTACTATCCATGGGCCTATTTAATCATTTGTTTAATAAAAATTATTCTGTTTTCGGGGTTTATTTTTTTTATTAAAAGGGAATCTGCAATGTTTTTACGAATTGCGTATTTATTATTAATTTATCTAATTTTATTAATTCCTAGAATATAGGTTCAGTTTATAGAGCTTTCAGTTATCCCCGGTTAAAAAAATTGAGATGAAATTGTATCGCTGAAAATTTAAGCAAAACTATAAAAATTACCATATACCTTATTAAAAGGATTAGGAAAATTCTTTTTTGGGCATTGGCCATGAGAATCACGTCTGTTATAATCAGAGGAAAGGAGGAGGATTTAGCACTATGGTAAAAAATTAAACGAAATATAAATATGAGAAGAATAAATATTAGATAATCCCTAACACATTTTGGCATACAGATTTTAGCCTCTAACAGCCGTAGGGGTATCAGCAAGATTACATATATTGTATAAATGATATAATAGTATCTGTCTCATATTACCAGCCCCTTAAATTAATTTTTTTTATTTTTCAAACTAATTACATGAAATATACCTCAAATTGGAGGAAATATGTTATTTTTACAGCTTAGCCTTGCGCTCTAAAATATAATTTTACTCAAGGATAAGATATGAGAATCATAGCCAGGTGGCTTGCCTTTTTAATGGATGTTGTTGAAAAAATAAAATAAAAAGTTTCTAGAACACAGTTTATAACTAAGAATTATTTTTACATAAGTAATTGAAAATTAATTAAATTTTGTTCGAATTCATTTGCTTCCTCACAAAGCCAGATAAAAAAGGGTTTATTTCGAAATGGCTGATTTTAGATCTTAACCTAGAAACTATATTCATAACTACATTCTACGGATGATTAAAAATAAGGCTCTAATTTAAGATATGGGAGTTTCTTATCAAAATGTTTCTTTTGCAATCAAAAAACTAATTTTAGCAATTAAAAAAAATATTTTTAAAGACGGGTTAGAATAAATTTTTTTTACTTCATACTAGTTTATTCAATATCAAAAAATTTTAGCCTACATTTAATTATGAGTTGCGCAAGCCAAGCTCTTTCGTATTGATATTATTATGGGAAAGAGTTTTTTATTGATTTTCATAAATCATTGCTAAATTTGTCAAAAAAAAATATATAGTATGAAAATTGTATGATATTTTATTAACAAATCATGCAGTTCTCTATTGCTGGTGGACCATTAATTCTGTATAAAACAACATCCTCATCTATTTTAAGACGCGATTATACCCAAAAATATACAAGCTATGTTTGTTTTATCACTATTTTTAAATGTTGGCTTATTAAATCCCTTAAATTAGAATTATGGCTAGAATATTTAAGATTTAGTTTAGAAATATTGGCAGCAAGTAATTTAGCAGGGATAGTGGTAGGGGGTATTGGCACACGCTTTGACATCATCTATTCAAACTGATATACAAACTTTGAAATAATTTTAAGAGTTTGATCGAGGATTGATAAACTATTTGAAATGCTTTGAATAGATATGAGCAAGAGCACAAAGCCCTAAAAATGTGTTTAGATGACAAAAGACGACTGTGCATTTAGATTGAGACAAAACATTATAAAAATTATTAGATATAGATTTAGTTTTATTAAGTTCAAATGATTTCTGATTGCTTTAATAAATTCATAAATCACATAAAACAATTATTCAACATAAGATTTACCAATTTTAAAATTAAAATATTTTGGGCAAACAATTTAAAAAAATCCATAATGTTAAATGAAGGTTAATTTATCCAGAACTTATTTATAAAAGTTGCATAAGATACAACTAATACATCTAAGAAATTTTTTATTTATTTAATTGTAGAATTCAAATTACTTTAAAATATAGATTTTAACACCCATTTCTATTTAAAATATAAAATTATTTATTTAAATTTAAAATCTTTAATCTACTATAATTCATAATTAACACAATCATATTCTATTAGAGATCTGCAATACGTTTCATACATAAGAGAAATCAATTAATTGGATAATACGTAAAAAAAAAATATTTTTTTTTATTTTTCACAATCATTATGTAATTTTATCGCTATAGATATAATTTAATATTAGAATGCGCTTGTTTTAGTCTGTGCTAACAATAGTTGTAACAATTATATATACAACTTGCAACCAAATTGTAGATATGGCGTCAAATGTCAACATTACCCGTGGAAAAATAATGTTTTTTTAAAAATGTTTATCATATCCTTTTTTTATGCTTACCAATTTTATCGAAAAATAATAGGCATAATCTTATATTTTTTTTATACAAAGGAACTAATATAAAGAGCAATATAATATTTCCTAATTATAAGTAAAAGTAAACTTATAGGTAAAGTAATTCTTGCCAAAGACGATCAAATTTATGTTACGCATATACATATGTTGTTTAAACAACATTAATATAGTAATATTGTTCATAAAGTGTAAAATAGAAATTATTATCTGACAGTTTAATGTTTATGTATTCAATTTACTTGATTTCCAGTATTTCGTAGCAAAAATATAAATACAACATATATACATCCTTAAAGAGATTTATTCTTTTTCAATAATCTTAAAATTTAAGTCTAACTCTTTTATCTAGTCTTTATTTAAATTGTTTCTTTGATGTATAGAATTTATGTGTCTCAATGCATTTTTTTACACAGATAATTATGTATTTTTGTAAAACTGTAGAAAATATCTCAAATGTAAATAATTAATTAATTTTGGCTGCCATTAATAAAATTAATATCATCATAACTTGTGATAGCATCATCATTATATTTAGAATTTTCATAAATGATCGAGAGACATTGGTCAACTTCTTTGGTTGAAATATCTTCGTAAACATTTTTATGTTTAATATCCATATTGGTATGGACTGAATTTTTATTTACTAATATAATCTCTAATAATATACTTTCTTCATAATTT
>SGJC01000960.1:0-12284 GCA_009887335.1 Henneguya salminicola
GTGAATTCGCCTCAATGTATAGGGAAATCCTGTAAAAATATTTATTTCTGTCGATTTAAAAATCCTAACACTGAATTCCTGTATACATTTGTTAGAAATAGTCTTAAAAGAAATCGTGCAATTTTCACCCCCCCCCCTTTATCTCAACTTCTTTAGTCGTTGCTATATTTTTTGTGTGCGTGTCCTCCTGGCCTTGTTCTCAATTTTTCCTGTCCGAAGATACCGCTTAATAACACTATGTACAGTTGTTCGGTTGTGATCGAATACTTCTGCTATTTTTTGGTAGCCGCTTCCTCGATTGTACGCTTCCATAATTGGAGTTATTATGTCGTTACCAACGGACTTCCTCTTGTCATATAAAAGTAAAAGTTAAAATTCAAATATCAGTTCGGATTATGTCGGAAAACGTCTAATATTTTAAAGATTTTTCAAATAAATTAAATTTTTTAAAATAACTTAAAGTCGAAATTTATTTTTAACATTGTTGAATCAGTGTTGGACGATTTTGAATTAGTATTGGAACTCCTGTATTATCCCCTCACGGTTCGAGGATGACACAAAATGAACTGTAACCATGATTTCAACATTGAATTTAATAAATTGAGTCGCCTAATGGTCAAGTAATTTTATTAAATGTTTTTAAAATTCGATTTATTTATTTTTTATTTAACAGACCGGGAGGTCAATGCTTTTTTATATTCATCTCTCTCGAATCTTGAGTTACAAATGCGATGCATATTTCATAGTCCTCCCATTTGGCTAAGGCACATTTCAATTCCCCATATAATTTCCCTTCCTTAATTAGAGTCATGTGTAAGAATTGTAATTTAAAATGTCCGGGCAATAATATATTATTTTTAGTTCTTAAACAATAAAAATTTTTCTTGTAGTGATGATATTTTTACTTTTGCCCAATTTTTCAAAAAATAACAAACAAAAAATTGTTTTTTTAAGAAACACATAATCCCTTTCACAAATGATATAATGAAAAAGTTTTAATTTTTTTTACTCTTTAATCGTCATCAAAAATTAAAAAACCCTTTTTGGGGCGCGTTTTTAATTAATTATCGCTTCACAAACAAATTTTCTGCTTTCTTCAATTTAAAATAAACTAAAATGATATTGATACGTTTTGCGTTTTAAATATATTTTGATACAAAATTTATTCAATAAATTCTGATATTATTTTTTAACCTTTTTTTAAATACACGATTCTCATTTTCATATGCCCGGGAGGAGATAATTTTTTTATATTTTTATATCTAATAAAATTTTAAGTTTTATTCTTTCTATACAATATAGTTATCAAATATTGTCAACGTCTTATTTATCCCTGGGTAAAAAACTTTATAATTTCCAAACTTTCTTAAATTTTCGTTTTTTATTATAAATCTTACTTTTATTAGTTTCACTAATTTTTTTATTATTTTAAACGTAAAATAGTTATCTAATTGTGTTAATTATTTTATAAAATACACCAGAAACGTATAAAAATAGAAAACAGCAACCGTTAACTAGCTGTGTTCCCAGAATGTAAAAAGAGGAGCATAACATCATTGTAGATTTATACAAAATTTTCTTAATAATACCCCACCGTCGTTAACAGAATTCAGAAGGTTTGTAAATTTTATAGAATAAGTAATTGACAACTGCATATAATATATAGAAATAATTATATCAACTGAACTAAAGATATTTATTTAAAATTTAGAATAAAAATCTTATATTTTTTCGTGGGCGATAAAAGCTCCTGTTATTGTTGCCACCTCTCACGGTTGAAATATTATTTATCTGGACGTTGTAGAAGCCTTCTCTTATTATAATAAAATTAAAATTGAATGTCGGAAATTTAGAACTTATGTCCATAGTCAATATTAAGTGTGCGAATAAGTCGAACACATACACTTGATCAACTGAGACATAAAAGAAAAATAATTTCTCTTTCTCTCGAAAACGATGCAACCCACAAGAGCAAAAAAAAATTTATCGACCAGAGTTAAATATTTTCACGTTGAGAAGAGAATTCAGTATAGAACTATCGAATTCTATGAGCATTCAAATGCTACTCCGGAGACAATTTATTCAATCTTTTATTCATGAATATAAATTCGACTGATCAAATATGAGTTCCTATTTTGCAGAAAACATATATGTTGATCGCCGATAAAGCCAAACGAAACATAATAGATGGATTGATCTTAATCATAAAAATTTGAAATGGAATATTAGGCATCCATGTATTATATATTACAATAGACATATATGAGATACCTTGTTTTTTTATGTTGTGAAAAATAATTGTTTGAAACATTTTTTAAATTTCTGAATGGCTCTAAGAAAGCCATGAGAAACTAAAAGAATGCGGTGTTTTTTTTGGAGTTCGAATACAAAAATGTCATTTGAAACCAATTTATTGATTTTTAAATGATTGAAAATAACTAGTTAATTCATAAATTTTTAAATGATAAAAACGTGGTTTGAAATACCTGTTTGGGTTCTAATCCTTAACTTAATTATTATAAGGAATGGATCATTTTTTTTCGCGGAAAAAAACGTGGCTTTTAGACTTTGCTACTATCAGAGGGGGACAGGGTTCCTCTGTCATACAGGACATATCAATAAAGTTATTCTGTCCTTGGAATTTTTCTGCTCCTTCTACATCATTGATCTTAAATACACGCGATCCTGTTGGAAAAGCACGATAATGGAGGTCGGTTTCATCAACATTCAAAATATCTTGTGGATTTATCACTTCATCACAGTTTTAAATGTTGCATCAATCTATGATCTACACTTGATGATTCTTCAACGACTTTTTTTCCAAATGCCTTTTTACAAACAATTTCATATTTTTTTTCTCCACAGATCAACAAAATAACGGGTCGTTTTGTTTCTCAGAAAAATGTTATTTGGCGGAATTATTGATCTTTTTGAGTAATATTTGCCAGAAATGAGAAGATTCAGATCATTTGAGACATTAAGGCCGTTTTAACAGATTTCATTCCCTTACTCTACTCTACAGTATTCCTACATTTCTCGGTTACAATTAGAAAACCGAACCTTTTCAATCAAAGTTGTTGTTTTTTTTTATATTTTTCAAACAACAGAGAAGCGATTTATTTTAAATTGTTGGTCAAATTATGTAGATGATTATTTGTTAAGTCTATCAAATTCAGAAATTATTTACAATTTCATCCTTGAAGATATTTAAATACGGTTTCGTTTTTGAAACATTATGATGGGATTCATAAAATTTTTTCAAACAAAATTTTTAACCATAACTATTAAATAAATTTTGAAAGAAAGTTCGTACAAATAATAAAACATTTTAATGGTTTTTTAAATTATTTACCTTTAATCGTATAAAATTAAACTACCTCTCTTCTTGTTCACTTTATTTAAACTTAAGTTGGAATACGAAAATTTTAAAATTTGGGGATGATATTAAAATCGTACTATAAAAGAAACTAGTTATTTAAATAAATAGTTTATGAAAACGGTTTTTAATCATATGCCGAATGTGCAATTAAGCGGGTTCGAATGCAAATACTGAAGCCTTAATCTTAGAGTAACCGAAATTAACGATCCAAAGAACAGTAAGTAATTTTTAATATAATAAACTATTTTTTCTCGTCAAGAATTAGTATTTAAATGAACTTGTGATGCAGAAATAAAAAATTAATTGCTAATGTATCAATTTAGAAAATTAATTCTGCAATCTCATCTATTGTTATGAGAACAATAGATGTCTAGACTTATTCATGCGTTAGGATCAGCCATTGAATTATAAAATAAATACAAAACAATAGCAAGCATAAATTGTCGAATGTTACACAAAAATTTTTTAATTCTATTCGGCCCATATAAACAAAATATTTGAAAAACAATTTTTTAAATATAAAAATGTCGAAGATATTTAAAAAAAAATTCTTGTGAAATATTTCTTTATCATAAAACCTGATAATATCCTAGATAAATTTTTTGAATAAATTGATTTGAATCTCATCATAGTTAAGCGTTGGTATTTCTATAATAGGAAGATCTTTGATAAATTAAATAAATATACTTTCAAGGGAACTCTGATCTGATGTGAATGGCACATCAGGAACGCATGTATTGATCGGACCGAGGTGAAGAACAGGAGTCCATATCTGTGTAGAACTTTCTCTCAAAAATCGTTTAAAAATATTTGTTTTTTCGATCAATTCCTCAGCCATCTTCCATTCATTCATCATTAACAAAACTTTAAGAAATTGGATAATTTCCACTTGAATTTAATAAAAAGAATACCTTCATCCTTTTGAAAACCCAAAAAAATTATATAAAGCTCATGTAAAAGGGCAAAATCTTCATACTTTCCACCTATTTTAGTTCGATAATATTTTGATAGTTGTCTTTTTCTTGTTTTCTTTCTTCTAACAAAATGGAATTATAAACAAACCTGCTGTTGGAAGTATTTATAGAACCAGAATATGAAGATCCGGACATAGAGGATGTTTCAGACGAAGAATCGGACATTAAATTATCAAAACCTATCAAAATGAATATAATTTAATACAATTTGCTTGTGATAATAATTTTTCATCTCTTACTTTTAAAAGTCTATTTTTTTTACTAATAATGTTCTGGGTCAGTATTTCAATTTGTTTAAATATATTCTCAAATCCTAGCAGTCAAAAAAATGTATATTAACTGCTATAAATAGTTTGAGTAAAAAATGTAAATTGTTCTTTTGGCAACTTAAAAAGCTATAATTAAAAAATTGTCATTAAAACTAATTTGTACGCTTTTATCCACTCATGACCTTGAACCAAAATTTTAAGAGCTTCTTGACTCTAAAATATATTACACTTCTCAACCTTAAGAAATTTATAATAAACTTTTGCCGCCTTTCCATAATTACCCAACTCGATTAGTTTGGCTAGAAATAAATATTACTTTCAATACAAGATAATATATTCAAATGTTTTTCTCTTGACTTTATACAAATATCTGGCACAAGTTTTAAACACATTATTGATTCGTTGTAGCAGCCTGCGTGACAATATTCAATAAACGCATTTGGATACAAATGAAGAGTAAAATAAACTGTTATTAAAGTAAAAATATGAAACCAATAGCAGAATCTTCATGATGATTATTTTCAATTAAAAACTGTGCGTACTGTAAGCCTATAGAATGGTGACTGATATATGATTATATTGAGAAAAAACAAACAGAGAGTTTTTACGATCTACTAGCATTAAAGCTTCTTTGTGTAATTTATGGGTAGAAATAAACTCAAGGCATTCGTTTATTCGATCTGTACCTAAGAGAAGTTTAGAAAAAACTAGAGGAAAAAACATTGAACGATGTGGCTTAGGGCTCTGTCGTAGTTTTTCAAGTCATTATCGATAAAATAATTCTGATATGGAGAAGAAAGCGACTCAAGTTTTTGTAAGTAAGGTAAGTATTCTTTTGGATCCTAGATGGTAAAATATAATATCAATACTCTCGAAGTAACTTGAGCCGCCATTAAAGCTAATTTAAGATCGTAGACCCCAAGAGCTTTTTTATATAAAATCTCAGCAGGTACGTAAAGTTTTAAAAATTTTAAAGCAGCTTCTTTGGATATTAAACTATCCGGCTTGAAATTTTTTATATATTTCAGAGCCTGCTCCTCACCCTCGCTATTTTCCTTTAACAAGGTTAAAACGATGACAAATTTGTATCTACATTTGAACGCAAGAAAATATACTTTTCCTCATCAACAGAGACGCATGCGTTTCTTATCGTTTTGCAAACTGTGGATAATTTTTGGCTTTCCCAAGAAGTATCATGGTTAGGTGGAGATGTTGAGAAATGTAGAGAATTCATCACATCTATCGAGCTGGAGTAAAAATCAGAAGTGATACCGAAGTTCGGTCAATAATTGAATTATAAGATTAGAATCATTCAAGTCGTTTACAAAATCAGTACATTTTTTAATAAAAATCTGCCTTCAAACGCATAAAAATTTACATTTGAGTTATAATCTATCATCAAATTAAGGTCAACTCTATGGTGTTTTAGAAGCAGCATTGCTTCTTTATATAAACCTCTGTTTTAATTAATTTAAGCGAATAAAAACTGGTTAAATTTGTCTTTGAAATAATGTAGAACAAGTGGTCGAGGATTAATTACCTCAATATTTCCTCGAGGCATCTGTATTGTTATAAAACTGTGCCAACCTGTAATACGACTGCGCTAGAGTTTGGTACAACAGAGATGATTCTAGAACCGTTCTCAAGGTTACGTGAATTATCTATATAAAATTGGAAAGATTCGGGATCTGAATAATTGAGCAAAAAATACCACATTGTTGAATTATTTTTAAAGGAATACACAACAAATGGCATGCTTTTAAAATAATGAGTACATAAGAATCGGTGATATAAAATTGAGTGCAAAAATCGAATATCTGTAATAAGAAAAGTATTATAAAACTCTTTTTTCATTAAGAAATAACTCCTCCTTTACAGTATGAAATAAAATTAACTAAGATTATATTATAGGTTAGAACTGTATCGTTTAATTCGATACGCGAAAACGAGTCTATAAATGAATGGATATATATATTCAGCTGTGAAATAGATCCATCCTTAAGTGAAACCTAGTTGAAAACAAAACACGAACCATGTAAACTAAACCGTTTAATGACTGAAAAACCATAGAATTTACACAAGGGTTAGCTTCAATACAATAGACAATTGAGTTTAATTGAATCGTTGTAATTTTTAAGCATGCGCACTTTTGATCAATAAAGAACAGACATGCGATATCAAAGTTGAGTATAATATCAAATGCAATTGCTAGAATTATGTTTTCTGCAACCCAGCGCGCATGTCTAAATCTAGTAACACCTATTGATCTATTATTATTTCTAAGATAATTACGTATCAAATGAAAAAGTTTGGCACACGCAACCACGAGGTTGTCGTGGTTCAGTAGCCCCAGATATATTAACATCGATTAGAACAACAGCTAATTTGTTGCATATTTGATTTAGTGCATAAGCCACGGAAGACCCATCTTTAATAAAAGGGCTAATCAAAAAAGTTGTCGGTATGAATTCAAGTTTAACCGAACATAGAGATAATGGTGGGGGAATATATGTCTGCCCAAATGGAGTGAAATTCAAATAATGTCCATCTATTGTTGCTGCTGTACATATGTTTTTATCATGATTTGGCCAAAAATCTTCTCGGAAACTCAATTCATAACTCCAAACCGATGCTACACATGTCAAAAATGATAACTACTATCAGTACAAACGAACAATATAGAATGGTTTAAAAATGTAAACCCAAGAATTCCAGCATCAGTTTCCGAATACTCATACTTAAGATACCAATGAAAATTTGAACATGTATAGAATTGAACTTAATTTCTATTGCTAAAAAGTACTTCGTTGAGTATTAGTATTTTTCAAAAAAATGGCGATTATATCGGAATTATCATTCCATTTTATTTCAATTATCTAAATTTAAAACTTTAAGTGACTTTATCGTCATAGGAAGCGTTTGAAATTAAGAAAGAACATCGCTTGAGCCCATTGCGCTCAAAATGAATCACTTCCAATCCCTTATCAGTTTTGACCGCTGACGAAACCCAGCATCCTATTGGACTAAAAATAAAAATTAAAAATATACATCCATGATAATACTGGACATAAAACACCACAACGCTCAGCAATTGAATATAAAACGCCTTTTTCTGACCAAATTTCAACTTTTCGCTCATCTGCGTTAAAAAGATATTTAAACTTTTTTCTGTATCAAAAAAAGATATCGCCAAATATTGTGAATCCTGACGCCATGATATGATCGTTTGTTTTCGGTCACAGTCGTCAGGTTCAGGCTAAATCTGTTTTAATAAAATGTACTTTAGATTCAGTTATTGCTTCTGCATATCGTATACCCTTACCTATAAATTGTGTTTGTTTTTTCCCCCATCCTACTGTTTGGGATTCGCCTATCTTATAACAAAAAGTTTGATAACATTGGGAGATATTTTTATTTTTGACATCAATTAAGGCTACGAAATTTTCGTTTTTAAACTGAGTGTCCCATAAATATATTTTTCCATCTAGCGTTGATAAAAAAAATTGAATACTTGAGGATTGGGCATATAAACCTAAATCAGAATTCCATGTAATATTATCGCAGTTTTCTATTTCGGATTTTATGATGAAATCGCCAGTTGGGCAATTTTCTAGCCATATGATCAAACCGTTTTTTGTTCCAATTGATAAAATATTGATTTCTTCAATATATTCCAAACCAATGATGTAATCAGTGTTTTCTAAATCTTCAATAGATTTAGTGTCCTGTTTTTCGATCAGTACAAAATTACCACCAAATTAAATTCCTGATTGTTGATTTTATATATAAATATGTTTCTTGCATTTCCGATATATAAAATATCGCCATGATATTTTGAGAAAGCAATAGGTTGATTTTTTTCAAAATATTCGCTTGAAAGATATCTTTCATAAATCAAATGTAAGTTTTTCATAAAATTTAATTCACCCAAATTTCTCGTAACCGTTCGTGGATGTTAAAATAATGGAAAACTAATGATTTAATCACAAGATTACCACTCCGAATTATAAAACCATTTCTCAAATTTATTTTATTTTATAATCTTAATTTTTTTATATAATACTTCTTATAACAGGCCTAAAATTTTAACGTGCAGACAAAAAAATAATTTAATTAAGTTATTTCTGTATTTTCATTCACATACGCATTGTAAACTAGAATTCTATCTTTACTTACATATTTTCTATGACGTTTTCTTAACATGTATTTTTCACTCATGGTAAAAAAATTTGTGCTCTCATGAACGTTTTTACGAACCCTCTTAGCAATAGATTCAACCAGGATCGTCTCATGAGAAGTTCAGTGAAACCAGAGATTAAAAATGAAAAACTAAAAGATATAATATCTCCTCTTTTTTTCAACGTTAATTAGTATTTTTGATTTTTTAAAAGAAACCTTAATATTTTAATTTGTGGCATTCTTAGTTTACCCTATTTTAGCTTATTTTTTACAAAATTCCACTTTCAGTATTTCAACTAAACGATTGATCCCCGTTCATAATTTCGTATTTTATTCAATAAAAAAAAGACCAGTTCAAAAAATCTTTCACAAAATTGCTAAAATAACTCTGTTACATCTATCCAAAGGAATAAGGTTACATTTGATTATTCCTAAACTGTTAGTTTAATATACGATGAAATTTAATATTTATTTCGCAATCAATTTTACAAGAAGATAACAAAAGTTCTATCCATTACGTTTTATTTTTATTTTTTTAAAAATTTAAAAGGAAATTACCTTAAATCAGTTTTTAAAATTAATTAAAGCAATTTATAAATCAAAATATAAAAAGTAACAATTTGCTGACAAATTTAAAAAATTTATGCCATTTTTTTTTCATTTCAGAGATATTACACGCTTCAACGGAATTTTAGCCATACATTCGATTTTTCAAAAATAATCATATAAATATCTTATGTTTGATTAAGATACTGCTCTTAATATACTTTACAAAAATTCCTCCACCTTTTTATAAAATTAACTTAACTTTTTCACCATTTTTAAAATTTTGTTGATTTAACTTACTTCTTAATAATTACATTAATTTTACATCAATTAAATTTTCATTTTTTATAAAAATATGAAATTTATTTCTTCAATATCTTTTAATTCAATTTGGTAGAAAATCTTTAACCCTTTATTAATTAAATGATTTTTTTTAATAATCCCACCTCCCCCGCAAGCCAAATTTTCTCGTGGTACGGCGTCGTTAAGGAGAAAATGTTGAATAGACGAGAGTCCCCCTAATACCGCTTATCTTGGCAAGGGTTCCTACCTGACGCAAGCATAGGCAAGATATAGGACCGTGAAATTCCGCTCGAAAGAGACCACTAAAGTTGTACACATCCAGCCCAAGATAAAAAAGTACAATCAATTTAAAAAAAAAAACAATCAAAATCCAATATTTATATTTTTTTGAAATTATCGATTTTTTTTACAATTCTATCCCAGTATATGCAAAACTGGGCATGGATTTTGTTAATGATTTCAAATGTAAAATTAATTTATTTACTTTGACAAATTTAATCCCCAAAAACAAATTATAAAAATTATAATATTCTAAAACTTCCCACCTTCCTTCTCCCCAGTTTACAAATGGAAAAATATTGAGTGATTTTAATCGTTCAAAAATCAATTGGTTTTATTCATTAAAATAAATTCTTTTTTGAATTCTTCAAGATATTTGTGCTCGAATAATTTGTATCAAATAAATATTTGGTCTAATCTTTTAATTGCTAACATTCATTAGAATATTCTGGAGTAACAATTTGATTCAATTTTTTCAATTCTTTAAAATATCATTAAAACGACTGAGAAGAAGATCGCTGTGAAAACAAAAAAAAGGAATGAATAAATTATTTGTTGCAATGATTCCTTAAAAAACGGGGTTGGGGTCCCCGATCGGTAAATTGCCAGGTTTAAAAAATAATCGGTAAACCGAATGGCCAAAAACCGCTTTTGATGACCCTAAATTTCTCTTTGAATATTGTGTAAGAATTTTATTTTTCTTAACAAGGAGCCTCCAAACTACGGCCCTGGCTCTAAGACCTATTCGCTAGCACCTTGAATCCAACGTGCAGCACTGACTGAACTCACACAATAATGTTACCTTTTCTTTAAATGGTAGTATGTTTGTGCGGTGTAGTAGGTCGTGGCTCGTTCGACTTTGGGGATGAATCAGTATTAGGCTTGTATCAAAAATTTGTTCGATTGCTGTTTTAGATGTTTCTTGCATCTTTGATATCATTTCTCCATGCAACCCTAACATATTTCATGCTATATTTGATGTAATTGAGTCTTTAAATTGTCAGTGAAGTAGAATTGCATTTTTATCGCTATATCCTTTTAAATCTAATCAATGGTCGAAATTGAACCTTCCATAATTTTATTATTTAGTTTTTTGTTGAATTAAGGAGAAGTTGATAATAATAAAAATGGAATTGATAGAAAATGGGAGTCTAAAAAGTAAGCTCAATTATCAGCGCCATTAAAAAGAATAGTGTACGACAACTGCCGAAAGGGTTGTTAATATTTGTTTAATTCACCTTTTACCATGAGTGGCGAACATTTAAAATCTGCCAGTATTTTTTAGCATTTAAATTTAGTTTGCGGAGATGAGGATTGTTTATGCAGTTTACTTAAATATATTTCATTTTACGAAAAAGTTGATAATATTCCTCAAGAAACACTAAAACAAATATATAAAAAATATGAATCTGTAATCAAAGGGGATTATAAGCATTACAGCCTATTTAATAAACCAGGTATGTCATTAAACTATATTTCGTAATTAAGGATTTGTGTTGAGTTTAAAAAATCCATATAATTTAGTTTCAATTTCAACTAATGTTTGAATTAAATCGGATTTAATTTTATTTAATATAATTATTCTTAAATATAAATGTATTATTCATTAAATACAACAAAGAATACTCAACTTTTGTGCAGACAATTAAAATATTTTTAACTAACATTAATTACTAATAATTAAAAAAATTATAAATTATTATGGTGGACAACTTTCGCGCTTTTTATACATGACAACTTTTATCATTCTTCAGATTTATTTCAGTTCAATTTCTAATTATACTCAATTCTCTTTTTCTGAAGATTTGAAAAATAATTTGATTGGTTGCACAAAATTATATTCTTTTTCAACATATCCAGGTCAAACTGACGAATTTATCAACGACTTTGCCTCCCACTCGCATGCGCCAGAAATAAAACCAATTTTCTATATTTTACATGAATGTTTCCCAAATTTTTTTGCACATCAGAATATTCAGCTTTATATTTAAGAAAGGACAATAAATTATTTTAGTGATAAATTTATAATAAGAAGATAATTATCATTTTACACTGCTTATATTTGGATGCACGTATAATATTAGTTGAGTAAACATGCCCTTTTGTTTGTTAATAAAATATAAAGAAGTTTATTCGCAACAGTCATAAAAAATAGTGTATAAGAATTTTCTAAAAATTTTACATAAATTTGTGAGTTGTACCCATTCATTTAATTGTTTTATACATGCATGAAATTATCCCTAACAATAATATATTAAAAATAAAAACACAAAGCTTGAATTATCGAGAATATTCTTTCTTTTTACATGTGTTCGCATGAGAAAAATTTCAATACACTCGGTTCTTTTTTGTGCC